>JANIJG010008962.1:0-10192 GCA_024611175.1 Megaceryle torquata | reverse complement strand
GGCGCAGTCCGAGGCACCACGGAGGGTCTGGCATGGCAGCTGCAGCCACGAGCTGAGTGACGGCGCGTGTAATAGCAGGGCTGGGATTTTATTGGTAAATGTTATTGAATTGATTCAGTTCTTAACAAGAAAAATATATTTAAAATAACAGTTATAGATAAGATAGGAAACTTGTGTATGTCTTCAAGATCTTAAGTAGGTTATGTCAGAATTATGTGAAAGAATTGATCAATATTTCATAGAGTTTCACCACTGTATGTCATTGTATAAGGCACTTTGATCAAATTGAATTATGGGTCTTTTATCTCACTGTGGCAGCCAACATTTCCAATAGATAACTGTTGTCAACAGTGTTTCTGAATCTCTAGTTACATTATCCACAAAAATTAAAAAAAAAAAAAAACCTGATATCTTTTTGAATAACAACTAAAACAGTCATGACCTGGCACTACAAAAATAGTCAGATTTATGGACATAAGATATAAGGTAAGAAGTGAACTGCTGGGAAACGTGAAAGTTTAAATTAAAAAAAAAAGTTAAGGGACCAAACAGCTGTCCAGTGTTATGTCACCAAGTTTTTAAGTAGTTCAGAGAAGACAGAGAGATAACAGCATCATTTAAACAGTTTTCAGATACCAAGGAAAGAGCAATCTGGTACTGTAACTGCCCTATCTGTATGTATGCCAAGACTCTTGAGTTAATAGTACAATGAGACTAGACAGACTAAGTAGGTGCAAAAGACTAAATGAAACAAAATCTGCAAAAAGGTGGATTAATTTTAACTTTGTTGATGCATATGTCAATTAAATAGGTACTATGGTATTTGTTTTCTTATGCAGTTTATCTTTACTGAGAGTTGTCAGAGTTAGTGTGATGAATATAATGCTATTTTAGGAAATGTGAGTTAGAAATTGGTGGAAAAGAAAATAAAGTTTTACCAGCCAAAAGTTAAGATTTCTGAAGTCCAAGAAGCTGAGGGAAGATTATTAAGTTTATGATATGAGTTACTTGAAAGTAACTGTTGCTGAAGCAGAAATCAATTATGATAAATATTTGCTACTTTTAAAGCCCCTTTAGCTAAGTGCAAAAAAAGACATTCCCTTTTCATTGTCTGAAAAAGATCTTTGAAGGTTTCTGATGCTTCAGGCAGACTTTGTATTGATCTATAAACTGCTAAACTACACTCAACTCTTTTGCAGGCTCTTTACAGAACTTTATTTAAATTTTAAAGAATTTCATCAGATTACACACTTTTAGTCTAGCTTTGGATAATAATTCTTCATTAAATATAATTTTTTTTTCCCTTGTTTCATTCAATATATACCCACATGAATGTAAGACATGCATTTTGCTGTGTTTTTAAAAGTATTGAAGAAATTTTTTTAAAAAAAAAGCTATAAAGGTTAATATCAATATAAGAACCAAGGTCAGACTGTAATTTAGAAATTACATCTTCTGACTAATTTCTGATGAGAAGTTTCTATTGTTATTTCTCGGAAAGTAAAAATTTTTGGAAAACTTTTGGTTTAGTCACAGGGTTTAGGAAACTGTAACCTAATTAATTGTGCCCAAAAGCAAATGACCACTTTCATAAATGCTAACAGTGAATAGGTTTTCCAAAGTCCACTCAGATGTAATAACCAGTGATAGAAGAGAGTTTTGTAAAGAATATCTGATGAAAATTTCATTTATAACTATCCAGTGTAGCTTGTTTCTCCCATGAGTTGGTTTCTTTTGCTGATATATCTACTATAACAGCTATTTCTTAAATCTTTTTCTGACTGCATAACACTCAAAAACAGATGTGGGATTCAGTTGCATTGTAGTTTCTGTAGTTTCAGTCAAGATCTTGGTCAAGATTGCATATATCAATCCCATAAAAGCATTACTTATGATTGTCCATATATTAAATTAATATAAAATAAACAATTCCAAGAAAGATTTTACACTGCTAGTCACCCATCTTCTCTACGGTTTTATTTTTCACTAAGTAATCAATTCAGTAATAGCTTACTGAGTCCACTAGATAGCACATAATCAGATTTAGGGTTATTAGCATTTACAAATTAAAGAGTTCATTTGTGTTATACATAGAGGAATGTAAAACTCTACAATTCAAGATCACTAACTTTGGGATGAGATAAGGGAGGAAATATCAAATGGAATCCTTTGAAAACTGCTAAAAACTATGTGTACACTGACTGTGACATGAAAGATTTTCTTTTCTGTAACAGCTATCACACAGGAAATGGAACAGAACTGTGTTACTGACTGACTGTGGGATTAGATATATGCAGTATGTCAAATGGCTACTGAGGAAAAATCATGGTTTGGTTTCATTATGCCACATGTTGCAAAGATAGATGTCCTTTCTTTCCTTTGCATAGTTTATACTGAATTATGCAATTAAAGGCTGTTACCTTCTAACTTAAACTGGAACTGTCTAGGAGCAGGATTTTAAATGCTTATAGTGGAAAATCTCATTACTGGATTTTGAATCACTCATAGAATCCCAGTCTATCATTTACAAGGTTAACAAAGAGATACCTAAGTGCATGTTTGATCATGATATGTGGCTGGAAATATTTGAGTAACAAAAAAGAAAAAAAAAATTAGATAGTTTACCTATACATATATATGTATACACACACAGCACACACAATTCCAAGAGAATTAATATATTTACCCCACTTACTTTAGCCAGTTAAATTAGAAGTACAGTTTTGGTTCTGGAGGTGATTCTTCTGAAGGACTTACAATGGTAATTAAACAAACAAACAAGACTCTGAATTACTTGTGTCATTCAGATCTTTTTTTTTTTTTTTACTGTTTAATTATCATTGCAAATTATTTCTCAAGTAACCTGTACAGATTTCTCGAGGAAACCAAAATATATTATATGATTATGTAATTAGAACCTATATCATAATGAATATGCAACGAAAAAGAGTAAATTAAGGCCATAGAGAATAAATTTAGCTGTGACATTTCATACTTTGGAATACTTGATTTACAACTCTATTATTCCATTCATAACTTTGTATAAATGTATAGATGTGGCATGCCACTATGGCATTTTCCTCTCACTTGCAAACTCCAAAGGAGTTATTTCAAGTACTTTAAAAGTAGTGTGGTACTCCACTGGAAAACATTGCTTTTGCTTAGCTGAAGATGCTTAAAAAAGTGACAGGAAATTCGGTACATTCAGTATCTACTTCTGTCCATGTCTAATTTACAATACAGAAAGTGGTTACTAGAGTACTCAGCTGGGATATCAGAAACTATGATACTACTGTATATACTATCAGAAACTATGATGCTACTGTATATACTACCAGATATACTACGTATACTACCAGATACTATGAAGGACTTGATATTTATTTCACTACAGGCAACCTTTGAAAGAAGATTTCTTCATGTCCCTTTTTTTTTTTTTTTTAACACAAAAAAAAAAAAAAATTCTTGGCTTAAAGCCAGGTTTATGTCTCAAATTACTTTAGCTTCTGGAAGCAACATTCTGTTTGTTTGACTCTTTTTTTGTATGCAAATGTATCATATTTTAGGAATAGATAGCATTCAGGTTTGCATCTTAAGTGGTGACTTAGAATGCCCAGCATTATCCTTCAGCAAAGTCAGCCTTTCATATTGAAATTCCAGAGTATCAGAATGACTGAGAATAGATGGAGAACTATTCATTATGTTTATTTTAAACTGTCCCAGAGTTTCAATAAATCTCTCCAGGGGAGGCGAAGAACATAGCATTTACCTACTTGTATTGATGTGAGTTTGCATTAACTGTTTTAAATGTCCTACTGTTGTAGTTTAACACCAGCCAGCAACAAAGCACCATGCACCCTTCTCACTCACTCTTTTCTCCCCCCACTGCAGTGGGATGAGGAGGAGAATCAGGAAAAAAAGTAAAATGAATGGATTGAGATAAGAACAGTTTAATAATTAAAATAAAATAATATATAATAGTAATAACTGTCATGAAAATGTAGATAACAAAAAGAGAGAGAAATAAAACCCAGAAAAAACAAGTGATGCACAATGCAATTATTCAACACCCACCAGATGATTCCCAGAGACTGTCCAAGCAGTGATCAGCACCTCCTGGAAAACTTCCCCCATTTTAGAATTGAATCATAGAATCACAGAATCACTTAGGTTGGAAAAGACCTTTAAGATCATAGAGTCCAGCCATTAACCCTACTCTACCAAGCCCACCACTAAGCCATATCCCCAAGCACAACTTATATACAGGTTTTAAACACATCCAGGGATGGTGACTCAACCACCTCCTTGGTGGTTGAGCAACTAAAACATGAGTGTGCTATTGACATTATTCTCACAATAAATCCAAAATATATCATTGTACCAGATATTAGGAAGCAAATTAACTCTATACCAGCCAAAACCAGGAGACTTACTTTGTAATATTAAAAAGAGACTGGATGACATCTTGTATTTACTTTTTTTTTATATATATACTTTAAAAGTTTATTGGTATTACTCCCTCTTTCGTGGTCACTGTAATTGGTCATTTTTTAGCTGAACAGGACACATGCATATGCATGCAGGCACACGTAAAAACAAATAAAGATATAAGGCAATTATGTACTGGCTAATATACACAGTAGATCACAGGGATTTAAGAAACTGCTAGGCTAAGCAGAAGTGGGCTCAACACCCCAGTAAGATACATGAAGAGCTTTTGCTGGGCCAGGCAGGAATCAATCAGGCAGGAAGGAGTTCTCAGTGTTGGCAGCTTGCTGTCTTGCAAATTCTCTGACATTGATACTTTCCTGAATTTTCCCTTTAGGGTTTTAAAACTATCCATTTAATTGATTTTCCACCTTGAAATTATTAGGTGAATTTTTTTATTTATCTACCTCTACAGTCCTACTTCTGTCTACATTTCTTATCGTGCATGGCCCTGCTACCCAGACATTCACACTGCTCTTTCTTAAAATGGAGTGAATTCTTCCAGTCTCTGAGGCATGGTATCAGTGCTGGGCCTTGGATCCTTGAAAGGATTCCCTGTTCAGAGTGAGAAGAAATTACAGTGATTTAAGAAGGAAAGGGTTATGTAGGCATCCTGATCATAACAGTCATTATCATTAAGTCAGTTAGTTTTATCAAAAAAAACCAAAACAAACAAACAAACAAACAAAAAAAAACACACACAAAAAAAAAGGCAAAAAACAAAAAACAACAAAACATTAGAAAGAAAACAGTAAGGATAGAATAATAAAATGGGTCTTTCTCCTATAATAATGAATGTTAAAATAGTCCAGTAATTTATTGCTGATTACAGGATGCAGCTACTGCTAAATGGTTTATTAGACTTGGCACTATACAAAAAAAGGACTAGCCTTGGCACACAAGACTTGATCAAATCCCATCATTCTCCACTCTCCATTTCTCTTGCGTCTGACCTTTAGTAGTAACTTCTTTAAAAGCTGGTAAATGTCAGCAACAGACATAGAACTGGAGTATGCCAATGTTTGATGCAATACATATGGAAACATCTTTTCTTTCATGTAAGCATTCATTTTTCTATATATAACACATATAGTATAATAATAAAGCCTGCTTTTAAATCTTGTGATCTTAAGAACTTGATAATTTCCGTTGTTTGAGAAGATACTTCATTCCTAAATTTACTCACTAAGGCTATTTAAATCCAAAGAGTCTAAAATGACATTTCATTGGGGTTACTGCTGATGATACGTGTTTTAATTTAACCATCTGTAAAGTTCTTGGTCAAAAGGCAGGATGATTTAGAAAGTAAATCTTTGCCTTTCTTTCAGCTTTATTACCAGATTAGGATGAATCCTTCCCTTTCTTCTCTTGAAAAAGGAGTATATAAATAAGGTATTTTCAAAGAACTTGAAATCTGGGCCAAAGTTATGATGTTTTCCATATGTGAATTAAAACCAAGTCTACTCCAATTGGTTCTGATATTTAGTACCTGTATGATAATTTTTTTGTTAGAAAGGGGAAGGAGGTCAGAGAATTGAATGTTAGACATACAGGATAAGGAGCAAGGAGAGTGAAACTGATACAATGTCCTCTACATGTTTCCTTATAATGTCCCCATACCTCTGAAAATGTGAAAGAGGCACTGTTCTGATATATGTTACACACATAATTGCCTTCTGTGTTCTTCTAGAATATAATGTAAAATAAAACGGTATCTAATATTTTATACTCTTTCACCACATATATTTTAGAATGCCTTTAAAAGATTTGTGAAAGATCCTGTAATGTGATATATTTTTTTGGCAGCAGTAGGGTCATTGAAGTACCTGACTCCCTTCTGAAGGTTAATTAATTTTATGCTAAGAAGTTAGTCTTTCAGAAGCAGCCATCTAGTGGAAATAGAAGTCTTTAATTAACAAACATCAAATCTCGTACTCATTAGAGTTATATGAAGACACACAAACCCACAGTCTTTATATTATCTTACCATATAATTATTTCTCCATATCCTCCACTACCTCTCTTTTTCATCAAAAAAATCCAAAACCTTTGTGCTTCTACAAATTGGATCTTGCTTTTTATTAAACTGCTGCTAATACTAGAAGAATACTTCAGAATACAGAATTAGTAAGAAGATTCTTTATTTGGAATTTCATATAAAATAATGAATATTAAACTCATTGCTTTCAAAGACTGACTTTTATATCTGTGTTCTTAATTCCAAACATTTAGAAGCAATATTCTAAGAAACTATTGATCCAATTTTTAAGTAAATCTCAAGAGAAATGCAAAAGAATTTTGCTGTCAGCATCTAAAAACTTTATTAATACATTACACAGGAGGCATTGTGTAGGGCTTGAATCACTACAATTTGAGATTAGTATTTTTTTCAGTTAAGCTTTTATGTCCCATATTAAATTACAGCTTCACACTGCTAAGCATTTAAAATATACATAATAAGGGATTGTTCCTTCTTAGCCTATAATTCTAATAGGTACACCAGATTATGGGCAAGACATGTGAGAAAAAGACCAAGAGAAATGAAATTACCTTCCTCTACACTGTGCAGTGCCTAGTACCTGGTAATACCCAGAGGTTCTGCTCAGATCTCTGGTGAGGTTCAATATACTCCTCTATACCTTGCATTATGTTTTCTGAAATAATATTTTTTAAAAATTAATATAATTGGAGTATGAAAAGATAAGTAAACACTGAAACACCCTGGGGGCTTTCCACAACATATTAAAAATATTTTCTCAGTGCTAAAATAGTACTTGCTGGCAGTGGTGTGGGAGGGTGTTTTGCTCTGTTTTTAACAAAAATTTACTAGTGAGTAATTATAACACAAGAATAAAAATCTAAAATAAATCAGAAAACTCCTTAGAAAGATGAAACAAAATTAGTAATACAACCCCAAAAATACAGAGCCATCCTATGTAATAAGTCCAAAGCTCAGTGCTCTGCAAAGGATCAGTCAGGGTATGTTATTTTAATTCTGTACATTCCTTCTCTAAACATTGACAGAACTGTTTTTTTTAACCTCAGATGGTGATTAGGATAGACATTTAGGCTTCTGTACATTTCTTTAGTTCTCTAGATAACACTTCTGCTACATGGGTTGTCAGAGATAGAGCATTGGATAAAAAGAGAAACAAAGTTACTGAGATCTTGGCATAGGATAATGCTCACATTGGAACTCTAATCTTCTGAACAGGATATTCACTCACTGATCAATGGAGATGGAGCATCTTTAGTTCAATTATATAAGGGTCTCCAAACTACTGTTTTCCTCATTTCTTATTCTCCCGCTGACCATGGTCATATAAGGCACCCCAGCACATGTACCATCCATCTCTTTATCTTACTTACATATATAAATATATATCTCAACTGTGGACATAAGAACATTCTCTGTAACCGTTTCTGCACTACATGAATAATTTCTACTGTTTATTGTGATTAACCTTGGCTGTCTACCACACACTCATTCAACCACTGTCTCATGCCCCCTCCTGAAAAAGACAGGTGGGGAGAGAACAAGTTGAAAGAAATCATGGGTTCAAATAAGGACACTTACCAATTAGTGTCGTGCAAAACGGACTTGACTTGGAAAAAAATAATTTCATTTTATGCAGGTTAGAATAGTGTTGGATGGTGAGAAACAAAGACAAAGTGAAAATGACACCTTCCCCCTTCCTCCTCTGTCTCAGGCTCAGCTTCACTCCTCTGCCTTGCCTCTCCACTCCAGACGGTTATGGGAGATGGGAAATGGAGGTTATACTGCTCCTGTTTGCCTTTCCTTCTTTCTCACGTTTTTCCCCTGCTCTGTTGTGGGTCATTCCCACGGGCTGCAGTCCTTCAGGATAAAGCTACTCCAGCATGGGCTCTCCACATGCTGCAGCTTCCTTCAGGGTGTATCCACCTGCTTTCATGTGGAGTCATCCACAGACTGCAGTATGGTTATCTACTGCCCCATGCTTGCTCTAGGGGCTTCAGTGTATCCCTGCTGGAGCATCTCCTCCCCCTCCTCCTTCCACCTGTTTTTTCTTCACCCCTCACTGATAAGCAGCATTTTGCTCTTCCTTACACCTGTTTTCACTAAGGCACCGCAATCATGGCTGCAGGGCTCAGCAGTGCTCTGTGGTGGGTGAGTTGGACCTGTCTGGAACCAGATGGACCACCAGAAGGCATGCTATCAGTGTATACTTGCATCCATGGTAGTTCATGAAAGCAATCCTGAGTCAAGCCCATTTTCTTAGCTAGGTGCTGGAAAGACTGGCTGTATTGAGATCTGCTTCCATTTAAGTTACTTAAATGCATGCCTTCAAGTCTTTTATAGATCCAGTTGCAAGGCTAATATTTTAAATGTAATTATTCAGTTTAAGAATCTTTCAACAGATAATGTTATCTGAGTCTTCTCATCATGTTTATCCCATATGGAATGATTTTAGGACGTGACTTTTAAGTTTCTATAGCATTTCCATTTTACTTTGAAATCATTAGAGGATGAAGAAAGCTATAGGTCTTTATTTGGATGTAATATTAGAAAATTAAAGGGTTGATAAAAGATGAATACATTCAAAATTCACTGATTTAAGCACTTAAAACAGAAGACATCTATTTCACCTAAATTAAGTATGATTTTCCTGTAGGAAATATTTTATTCTAGGTCAGTCCAGAGGAAATATTTTAATTACTTATTCCACATCTTAATTAACAATCTCCCAGATAATATTCTTTTTCTACCTCAGCCAAACTCATCTTAAACTTCCAAGATAACTGTTTGCTCTCAGTACTTTCAATTCAGACTCTATCCTTGATCTCATCCAATTTAAGACTAAGGCCATACCTCCCTGGAAGAAAACTGTTTCAAGTTGTTTGCTCAGTCTCAGAGAAAAGTTGGTCATTCTTAAGCAGAATTATTCTATGTATCGTCATTATTATCAAAACTTGTCAAGAATAAATCTTAGAAAAAAATTAAAGGTCTCTTTTTGACGAAGAATAGGTTGCAATTTGCTTGCATACAGATGGTTTAAGTTTGTAACTGTAGGCATGCACTGTGATTTTTTTGCATTCTGTATTCTTACCCATCCTCTTACCCATCCTGCCTTCAACTAGTCAGAGGGATAGTCCATACTATAGAATGTCATGATCAGAATATTTTTTTTTTTTCAGAGAAGGGCTTGTCAGGCATTGAAACAGATATTGCACAGTCCATCCTGACACTCAGTCACCAGAGAGCAAACCAGTGGCAACAGCAGCGGTAAATCCTCTAGCCAAGAGCTAGATTAAGGCAGAAAAGGGGTTCCCAGAGCCAGGGGTACCCAAAACAAGAGTGGTAGGAGCCAGCAGCTCTCATGTGAGCAAGGCTGAAAGGCTGATGTGGCTGGGGGCATTACCGGTACAACTGTGGGCTTTTTAATTGCAGCGAAAGTGGAACTGTCACTCAGTTGCCAAAGAGCAAAGCAGCGGAATAGAGAAGGATTGGTGGAAGATGTGGCAGTTGGAGGCCATCTAGGGAATAGTGACCATGAAATTATTAAGTTGTCTGTTCTTAGAGATGTTAGGAATTGGGGCAGCAATATTGACACTTTGGACATTCGAAGGGCAGACTTTGACTTGTTTCAGAGGTCACTTGATAGAATCCCCTGGGAGTCAGTTTTGAAAGATGTAGGAGTCCAGGAAGGCTGGACATTTTTTAAGA
>JANIJG010008961.1:0-46758 GCA_024611175.1 Megaceryle torquata | reverse complement strand
TCTCGCCCCCGCTGCTTTCTCGGCACCCGCCTGCGCTCGCTCGTCGGTCGGTGGTGCCGGGTGCGGGGGGGCGGGGCGGGGGGGGGGGGGGGGGGGGGGGGGGGGGGGGGGGGGGGCAGTCCTGCACCCCGATGCCTTTCAGCTAAGGAGAGAGAGGAGAGGAGGAGACAGGCATGGTGATGGAGGGCAACAACTCCATTAACCAGGCCAGGAGCAGCTTTGTAGAGCAGAACTGTTGCTGCTGTGGCTGTGTGCACCCTGCACACTCATGGCAGGCTGGTTCCCATCTGGCCGTGAGGACTGAATAACTGCTTGTGCTTAGGGAAAGGAAACCAGGTCATGTTTTACAACAACTCTGCTGTAAGTCCCAAAGAACAGCAAATGGGGACAGTCAGGAGAGTCGTTCCCATCCCAAGTAACCTGCTAACATGTGTGCACCCACAGAGAGCAGCATTCTCATCCACTGCTGGTGCCAGCAGCACTGCAAGCTGTGTTTGGGCTGAGCATCAGCCTTTCATCTTACAGCCTGGGGTCTCCCCAAGCTGTGCCAGCAGCACAACCCAACAAGCCTCTGATAAGCACCACTTCCCAGACTTAAAGCCACTGACCCTTAGCTCAGTCCCCCTCTCCCTTGTCTCTTCTGCTCTTTTTTTTTTTTTTTTCCTCCATCCTGGAGAAAGACCAAACACTGATAGTAAGGCAGTGTTTGGTCTTTCTCCAGGATGCAGGAATTGCTCTCAGGCACTGGTGGCACTGAGTCTGCCCAGGCACTGGGAAAGTGGTGAGTGGGAAGTGACCCCTGCTCACCACTGCCTTTCACAAGCTAGACCCCAGCCAGCAGCCTCCATTTTCATGGGGAGCTGAGCAGATGGAGGAACAGCCAAACTTCTCTTTTGTCATCACCTCTCCTTAACAGGGTCCAGGCGATGGAGGCCACGGGAAGGGAGCAGAGCTGACAGATCAGAGGGCTTGGAAACCAAATGCAACTTCTTTACTATTTTCAGTTCTTACGTTGCTTTTCACCATAATGCCTCTGCTCTGGTGGCAAGCACCAACTCACCCCCTCTACAGCCCCAGGATGGTTCTGTCACCAGGGTGGGCAGGTCTGTCATTAGCATGCTGCCTCTTGGAGATGTGGGCAGTGACTCTGTCCTTCCTTCAAAGTATGAGCTGCTGATGCCCATCACAGATAGAGTGTCACTGCTCCAGTCTCCAGTGCAGGAGGAGCAGGCTGGCTCCAGGTCTGCACATGTCCAGCAGCTCCAGTGGGTGGGTGCCAGAGCTACTAGCCACAGCATGGCTTTGATGCATCTGAGAGTCCAAGCATATATACTTCAGAGACATATTTTTATGGTGCACTAAGAGGGAAAGGCCTATAAACGCACTGTGACAGCAAGCAAGAGTTTAGGCACTTTAAATCTGTCTTCTTGATCACAGATAAAAAGAGCCTCAGAGCAGACTTGGAGCTCCTGGAAGGCTGAATGCAGCAGAGATGCAGAAAGCAGAGGATGCCACAGTCCTCAAGACATGGTATGATCATGGTTGAAAGGACAAGATGGTGGAGGGGATGTCCTGCTCAGACCTGCTTCATGTGCTTGTGTCAAAGCTGGCTGAGATATTTCTGCAGGTCGCTGTTTGCACTCTGCCCTTAAGTAGGCGATGTTCTGGTTTGACACCTGGGAGACCCTTTCCTGCACACACACCTGAACTGACCAGGATTTCATCACAGCCAGTGCAAATGCTCCATACAGAGAGCTCCTGCCTGTCCTCGCCTCTCCTGCTGCTTCCCATCTGTAGGCATTGCTCCCGACAGCACCAGTGCTTCAGTGTGCAGGGCAGATGGAGGTGCCAGATGCCCACGTGGCAGATTTATGGTCATCAGGAACAGTTTCCATGTGTGTGCAAGCACCATTGGACCAGCTCCCTCTCCCCACCCTTTCTTGCTCCCAGGCTTGGGGCCATGCCTCTGACTCTGCCTGCGTGGCACATGGCACACTGCAGTCCAACCTGGCCACCCTCTCCCCAGCAGTGACCCTAAAGCCACAGTTCCCTGCCAGGGAAGACAGAGGCCACAGTCCTACCCCTGGCAGCTCTGACGCCTGTGAGCGCGCAGTGCGGTGACTCAGTGCTGCGTGTGCAGATGGGCCGGCGCAGCAGCGGGGCTGAATTCCCCCAACCCCGCAGCCAGCTGGCCAGGCTCAGGGGTGGGAGCATGAGCACTTGTGGGAAAGCTCCATACACTTCCCTACAGATGCCAGGTCTTCTCTTCACCTCTGGACACTGCCCAGCCCAGCAGCTGAGTAGCCATCAGGCAAGCGGATGGCAGGGTGGGGGTGGGCAAAGACCTGGGCCCCACAGCCCTGGCCTGGGGAGGGACCCCTCCCATTCAGTGCAGGGGTGGGAGAGGCACCATCCAGAAAGACCAGCTGGGACCTCCAGCTGCAATTAGCAGTGCCTCCGGCCAAGCCAGCTCAGCTAATGAGTGCACTGGGGAGTGCGTACGTGCGGCAGGCAACAGCATGTCTGGGGGACCTGCTCCTGCCACTGGCACCCAGCACAGCACCTCACCAGCAAGCCCCTTCCCTATGTGCATCTGGAGACCAGGGGCCAGACCATGCCCTGCTCAGGACGTGCGGGACAGGCACTGTCAGTAACAAATCACCAGGTGCAGCTCAAGGGATTAGCTCACACCATGGCTTCACCCTAGAGACTCCAAGGGATGCTGAGGATGGCAGCAAACTGGCACCAAGATCATTCACAACAGGGCTTTTTTTCTGAAAGCCAAGGTAGGACTAAGGACAGACCTGATCCAAGCCCAGAGCCCGCCCTCCCTCCTCCAGGACAGGCAGTAACTTTCCCATCAAGTTCTTCAGTGCCTTTGGGCTAAGCACAGGACATGAAAAATCTTCTGCAGCATCCAAGTGTCTGACCACTACACTATCAGGCACAGACCTCTGCTGTGATGCCTTCTCAAGGACACCATTAATTCACAGACAATATCATATTGTCTTCTCCTACCACAGCTGAGCAGGCAGCCTGTGCCATCACTTCATCCTGTAATCTCTCTGAGCCCTTCTCACGCTGTGTATGAAACTTATACACAGAAAGGAAGTTTTGGCATCTATCTAACCCAGGAGAACCGAGTACGTTACGATCCACAGTCTTTAGGAGAAGGTCCAAGAGGAGCCACAGGTATCAGAAAATTGAAGTCTGTATTTCAGTTATGGCTTTTTCATGGGGTGTGTGTTGCTCAAGCTCTACCTAGGAATATGCCCAAGTTTTTCCATGCATATGAAAAACCTTACAGCATTGTATATTAAGGGAGCAGAAATCACTATCAAGGAGGAATAAGAGAGGCAAGCGCCACATGGAACAGCATTCAGAAAGGTCTGTAACAGTCTGAGGAGAAATCTCAACTACCCGTGAAGCTCTCCAGTGAAATAAATGTATCATGTCCCTCGGGACCATTTCAGAGAGATATTAAGAAAAGAGAGATAGAGTACGTACACTGCCTGCCTGAAATGACCCTAGAGTTACTAAATGCCAGTGTGGCATTTCAAAGGCACTGCCCTGTGAAGGCTGAATATCAGTGCTGCTCCTGCCCTCCTTTTCTCTGCTCCTCACTCCCACACACATGCACAGATGGGTTTGGGTGCAGGCAGGCAGACTGACGTACCTGTGAAAGGCTTTATTTGAAGGACTTCTCAAGCATGAGCCTCGACTATTATACAGCCAGCTGCCCCAGTCACTCAGGAAGAAAAAGCACACCAACCACACATAGAAAAGTTATCTCAAAAATAACAAGTCATTAAAACACAAGCTCAGTTGCATTAAGGTCGGTTGGAGCATTTCTGTTCCCCAGCCTGGTCACATCTGTGACAAGGCCAGGGAACCTCATGCCACCCACTTTCTTCTGCTTTGCTCCCCATTAGTCCAGCAAGAGAAACTCACTTCCTCAGATCTGCACCTGGAATGAAGCTCAGAGGGATGGCCTTGCCTACCCCTCCCACAGCCCCCAACCTTTGCATGGGACTTTGATGACACCACCTCTGAGGAGATAGTGGATAGGTAATTCTGGCAGCCAGTATGGGCACTCAGAGCTGCTCTTTCATGGGTGAATGACCTGGATGGGGGTGCAAAGGCCATGCCTCTTGTAAGCCCCAGAAGCCACAAGACATTGCTTAGCCAGCTGTGTGCAGAAAGCCTAGCTGAGAACTGAGCATCTCCTCAATTTCACCGTGAAGCTACAGTGCCCCTTGGCCACACTGCTGCCACCTAAGACCATTTTCAGGGAGTCAGGCTGTGTTGCACCAACAAGCCACCAAGGCACAAAGGCAGGGAGAGATCAGCTTAAACCTCTGCTTTTGAGATTTCAAAGCAGCCCTGCCTGCAAGCAGCTACTGCCAGGTGCCCTTGCATTTCCTGCTGAAATGGTAAGTGTTTACAAGTTTATTTTCAAGCCAAGGCTAACCCTCAGAAAACACTGAGCAAGCCTCACCAGGCTGCCTGGGTCTGATGCCCAGCACTCATGCCCAGAGAGCAGCTGTGCTCTCTGCCTACCCAATGCACTGGTACCCCTCACTAGCTCATAGCATGGACCACAGCAGTGACTATCACCCTGCATACATAGAGCAGTGCAGTGATTTTTACTGCTCCTTCCTCAGTACATAACAAGGCTCTCCAGGTCTGCAGTCCTGGGGGAGAGGCGGAAAGAAACATGGTGATTTAGAAGCTGAGACTCACACAGTGGTGCCCACCGAGGGACCACTGTTATCTGCATTCTCTGATATGCCAACATGGCACCCACATCACATTTTATGAGCTTTCTTATGCCATCCACTGTAACATGCCCTAACAGAGACAGTACTAACATGAACAAGACCAGCAGCATCCGAGGGGCCCAGCTGAAGGACAGGGAGGGCAGCTCATGTGGCAGCAGCTCAGTTCTCATATGATAATGGACTACAAATCACTTGGTTTTATATGGGCAGCTCTTTAGAACAAGGTTGGAGGGCTCTATTTGCATGGCCACACCATCCCTGGACCACACAGGAAACTCTCCATGGACCACGCAGCTACTTGGCACCTAAGGACACTGCTGTAAAAGGCTCAGCTTCAGCTCAGCATTCCAAGACACACCGTCCTCTTATCTGACAAGGAGGAACGGGCAGTGTGGCAGGGGAGGAGGTGCAAAGGCTGTTAGGGGGAGCCCAGCCCTGGCTCCTGGCTCTCTAAGGAACTGCCAACAGGAGCCGCGATTGATGCTGCAGCGCTAGAGCCCTTCTCTCAGCAGGCAGCTGCCTCACGCCCAGCCGCCGTGCGGAAACCTCTTTGTCGCGGCCGCTAATGAGCGGATTGTATTTCACAGAGCGGCGGCCCCGCGCAGGTACAGCCAGCGGCTTTCATCTCCCTGATGGCTCCCACGGGAAACGAGCCGCCGCTGCCCCGCGGAGCAGCTTACGGGCCGGCCCCGCTGGGCTTTTTGGCGTTCGCAGCCTTCAAACCCTCCGTCGGTTTGCACCTGCCCGAGGCTCTTTTATAACACGAGAGTGGAGGGAAAGGAGCTGGGGAAGCACCCACCGGAGTTCGTGCAGGAACGCAGGTGGGACGTGGGATCAATGCTGAAATACACGGGAGAGCGACGAAACAGCCATGAAGGAGGTGACATCTAACTTATTGGGAGACTTAACCTTTAGAACACCAGCAAAATTCATTTTAGAGACCTCCATTGGGCTCCAGTCCGGGGCTTATTTCTTTAACTCCTCCCCCGGCTTTAATCCTACTCCCCCCACTGTGCCGGGAGAGCTGGACACGGGCCACCCACTGTCCCTGCATACCCGGCGGGCAAGAGCCGGCTTGTACCCATTCAGCTAGGAGCAATACAGGGCGGGGTAAGCCCTGAGGAGGCCCCGAGGGGGAGGGAGATGTGGCTTGGCCAAGGGAATAGGGTCTTCAGAAGAAATTCATCAAGTGCTTGCACCAGGCTCAGATTCATCTCAAAGAAAGGTCAAAGACCCCCAGGCTGCTGCCAGCCCGTGCCCCCAGAGCTAGCAGATATATTTTTGCGGGAGAGGTGTATGCAAGAGAAGCCCAGGGTACTCAAGGAGACACTTGGAGCAGTACAGTCAGGGCAGACCGTGCTCTTCCCCTGACTGATCCGCTCTCCAGAGCCACCCACCAGGCCATGGTGTGGAGGTCAACAAACACCTCGTGTCACCAACACTCCCACATCCTCCCCCAGGGCTCAGGGATGCTGTTCCCATCGACTGAATAGTTAGAACCAAATGAAATGTGGCTCCCCCAGCCTCTGCTCCTCTGCAGCCACCCCTTAAGAGCCCAATGCAGCATCAAAGGCAGGTTTGCAGTGGCAGGGTTGTGCACCTCTCCAGTGCAGATCTCCAGCCCGCTGGCAGCATCTCCTGGGTCATGGATCCATAAATCCTTTCCAGAGGAGATGCAGAGCACCCAGCCACTCTGCCATGCTCTCCACTTGCAAGGCAGAGCATTTACTAGCTTCCCCTTCCCCGCCCAGGAAAAGGAAATCTGCTACTCTTAACAGGGTTTTTCATATGGTTTCTTTATCAGCACCATGTGTGCTGGGAGTTTCCCCCCCTGCCTCTGCATTTTTGAAGAGTGAGGGATGCTATGGGGCACTGGTGAGGACCGCTGCTCCTGGTGAAGCTGGGAATGCCCTTCACCTCAGTTTCTAGAGATCTGAAGTTGGGTGCTGAGGCTCCATTGTGGCTTCCTTCTGGCCAGCTCCCCAGAAGCAATCTGGCTGCCCACCCCATGCCATGGGTGGTGGTCCTGTCACATGCCTCCCTTCCTCTGACTCTGCAATCTGTGCTGGCACCTGTCGGTGGCACCAGCCTCTCTCCTGTGCTACCAACCCTGGGCACTAGATGAAGTTTCAGCTACACAGCTATTGCTCTCCCATCCACCTCCAACATGTTGCATTTGACATGAACCAACATCTATTAACACTGCAAGAAATGGATCTGGAAAAAAATCATTTCCAAGGAGAGTTCAGTCAGGCCACAAGGAGACAATGTCCCCCAGAACGAGCAAGGAGAAACCAGTGCCAACGTGATACCGCCAGACAGACCTACCGGCAAGGGGTTGAAGTTCTGATCCACAAGGTGGTTGTGGCCGTGGTCGAGGAAGGAGTGCCGCACCACCACATCGATGCCCTGGTTGGCTAGCAATCCCAGCGTGTTCAGCCACCTGGGGATGGAGGGAGCAGAGTCAGGCTGTGTGAGGGGATCACCTGGCCCCAGCTGTGTTCCAGTACAGGGCATTGCTCTCATCCACCTGACCTAGCACCTGCTCCCTGCACCTGAGCAGAAGCCTTCAGAAGGTTTTGTAAACTGGGTATTCACCGATTCCCACCATCCCTGCTCCAGCAAGCCTGCACACCTCTCCCCCCACTGCAGCCACCTCTGCCCCAGCTGTGCCAGGCTGGCATGTCCTAACACCATGCCTGAGCCCCTGCCTGCATCCCAGCATCACAGCCCTATGTCCAAAGCCTGGGGTGTTCCCCCAGCCTGCCAGCACTCTGCACCTGCCATCTCAGTAGGGGTACCCAACCTTTACACCACCTTGTCTCCTCACACACCACAGGCAATGGCTTCAACCCTCACAGCCTGACACAGCCGTGATACCCTGGGCATGTCCCTGCACCTCCCCACAGAGCCTGGATAATCCTCCTTCATCTTTCATGACCACAGACAGCACTGAAGATCTGAACTGGGTCTTTATTGCAGGATGCCTGTGCCATGGGGCTGTGCCAGTAGACAAGTCCCAGAAGCCAGAAGTCATTGTGGCTTTGAAGACAGAGAGAAGATGGTTTCCAGAGCAGAGCACTGCTGAGCACTTCCCTGGGCAGGTGCCCTGGGAGTGACTGCATGAAAGGATGTGTGGCTGCAGCCTAGACCAAAAAGGCAGAGTGTGAGGAGGCCCATGTGATCCTGAGCTGCTGAGGGAGGCAAGCCTGACAGGATGCTAGCCCTGGAGTCCCAGAGCTGTCGGATCGCACCTCCCTTCCATGCCCTGTGGGCACATCCCTTCTTATTCTGCTTCTCTGGGTGTGCCAGAGGCTGAGTCACCTACAGGAAAGCAGAGCTGAGGAGGGGTAATAGGGATGCTAATAGGAAATAACGGTTCCCAGGCTCCTGGGGAGTACTGAAGGGGGTATGGGTGGGGTCTCTGGGCACAGAGCTGGCTGTCTCCCAGCTGCAGCAACTTCGCAGCACCCAAGCCTGCAGAGCCCATGGGGTGGCAGTGCCCTGGCTCCGGCAATCTGGTGTAACTCACAGGAACCCAGCCGCATAGGAATCGGAGAGATTGTTCATGCCTCCAGCCGAGGTTGCACCAACACCTTCCAGCCAGATCTTCTTCCCTGGTGTGTATGTGTTCACTACCTGCATGGGAGACAAAAGCAACTAAAATAACTCTCATGAACCTGTGATTTAAAGCCTAGGCAGACATTTCCTGCACTACTCCTTGGGAAGGCTTATGGAGACCTTTGGCAACAGTGCTGCTGGGCAGTCAGTGCCTGCCTAGCCTTGGCGTGGTTTCTAGGTGTCTTTGTTGTGGCTGGGTGTCAGGAGACTGTTCCTTACTCTCTCCTGTCACTGCCACATGTCCACTACCTGTCTTCTGGAGCTAGTCCAAACATGCTCTCCCAAACATGCTTTCATGTTCCCAAACCCATACCCTGCTCTTCACCATGGTGTCTCCATGCACTCAAGCCCACAGGCTGCCCTGACACATCACCTCAGCTCTCCATGTCCCCACACAGGGTGGCTGCCAGCTGTGGGAAGGACTTGACCCTCAGTGGCTCTGCGGCATGCAAGCACTAGAACGGTACTACAGACACATGGAGAGGCACTCAAGAAGAAAGCAGTGGATCTCCCTGGGTGCAGGTAAATCCAGCACCACGGTTGAGCAGGGGCTGCTTTACCACCTGAAGGGACCCTGGCACAGGAAGGACATACAGGTCCAAGCATGGTGGCCCACCCCTTACAAGGCTTCAGCTAGCAGTGCAGACACCTGTGAGGTACCAGGTGGGACAGGAGGGCTTGAATGGATGGAGCTGCCCTCTTCCTGTGTGAGCAACCTCCAGCACCATGTGACGCCCCATCCTCTCTCTTGCAATACCACTTCTCCAGGCCAGGCGACAAACTCCCACAACCAGATGTCTGCAAACCCAGTGGCCCGAGGAGAACTCCGCGCAGCCTGATGGATCCTGCCCCATTAGTGAGAAGCGCTGGAATGTGCTGGATGGACTGGGATCCCTCAAAGATGTTAAATGCGCCAGCTCTGGGCTCCCTCCCACTCACAGCCTGTGAGAGTTGACATCTCTGACTGAAGCCCCAGAGGTGTTGGCATCCTGCCTGTAATTATCTAAGCTCGCCACCTTCCCCCGTCGGAGAGGAAGCAATAAAACAGGGAAGTGGACAAGCCCAGCTGCTCTAATCAGCCCCAGCAGGATACACAGACTCAAAGCCAAGCTGCAGGCTATTAGCACCTAGTGCTGGGCTTTCGCTCAGCCACACTGCCATTCCCCAGAGAGTCCTTCCCCAGCCCTGCCCCACACAGACCAAATCCTGCCCTGTGGGTGCGAGGGTTCCCCCAGCCTGCACAAGGGTGGCTCCTTGCTGCCCCTGGTCTGGGGTTCGATCCGGTCTCAATCCCTCCCCAGCAGGTTCCTGACCTGCAGCAGAAGCTTGACACGTGCAACCACTTTTAGTGGGGTATCGTACCCCAAGTGGGAGCAGGGTTGGCCAGCGCCTCTCACTTTCCCCTGTACTGATCCCACCAGCTGCCCCACCATGCCTCCCTGCAGCAGGAGGATCATCTGCATGCAGGGATAATTCCCAGCTTGTGCCAGAGGACTCAACAAGCGGCTCCTCTCCTCCAGTTTTGCTGTGCTGACCCTCACATCCCCTTTCCCAGGGCCTCTGAGTTGTTCGCTCATCCTGCAGTTTCTCCCTGTGGGAATTACAACAGTAAGACATTGTGGTGACTGGTATGGTATGAAAACCTAGACAAGACAGACAGATGGACATCTCTAGTCCCTAAAGCCTTCTCCATTTACTAGGTATTCCTTATTTCTTCTGGGGCTGATAGATGAGCAAGCTGGTCACAGCTCCAGCCCCTCTATCAGCCAAAGACAAAGGACCCTGTAAAGTCCCCATCCCCTAACCAGTTGCTAGAGATGTGAGCTAGGTCCCCTGGTTGGTGGGGAGAGGAGCACTCGCTGCAGGCTGCACTACCCAGGCAGAGCTGGGGGCTCTGACACTGCACACCAGCAACA
The DNA here is from genome assembly GCA_024611175.1 of Megaceryle torquata. Taxonomy (NCBI): domain Eukaryota; kingdom Metazoa; phylum Chordata; class Aves; order Coraciiformes; family Cerylidae; genus Megaceryle; species Megaceryle torquata. Next base: position 36,440 of record JANIJG010008961.1, on the reverse strand, counting down.
GCTGGGTTTTATAAGACAGTCAAAACATGATCATCAGGGGAAAAAAACCCTGTTGTTCATAATGATCATGATTCTCCACTAGTGAAAATCACCCTGTCAATATAACTGTCACAGCTTTGCAAGCAACATTTTTAGGACCTGTAAGTGTGGCAAAATACTGCAGTAGGAGCTTGCTCCTGAGCAGGCATGGCACCAGCTGTGTTCAGGACAGTTTGGTGGCCCCTGGCTGCTCCCTCCTCTCCTCAACCTCGGGAGCAAGTTTCAAAGAATATCTGCATTACCTGCTGCTCCCTTCAGGGACAGATAGGAGACTCATGTGAGACAGCTGCTTTAGAAAGACTTTGCACAGCAGTGTCTGTCCCTGCCCCATGCATCCTGTCCATGCCCCAGCACATCTGTGCAGCCCATGCCATGCTGCAGCCCATGGCCACTTCCCTCCTGACCTGCAGCACATCCCATCCTGGGGCCAGACATTGTGCTGTTTGGTCTTTCCTCCCCTCTCCTGCATGAAGGCTAGCTGCACTTAGGCTGGGAGCACAGCTGCTCCAACAGCCACCCTCCATCCCTGCCCTGTGACAGCTCCCCTAGGAGTGTGGTGGTGCTGAGGCCAGAGCCCTAGCCATGAGCTGTGTCAAGGCTGGGAGCCATGGGCATGATGCCCCCTCAGCCCTTGCAGCCCCTTTGCACTCACGCACTTTCTGGATTTTCCTGATCTGGTCAGAGAGGGTGTCTAACAGGCGTGTTTTCAGGAAGTCCGTCACTTTGGCCACTCGTCCATCAATGTAGTAACTGGAAGGAAAATAAGACAAGTATCAGACAGTTGGAAGCAGCTCCACCCTGAACCACGTACTCTTGTCCCACTGCTGCCCCACATCAAGAAGCCTCTGCTCTAGGGAGTGCCTGCTTGTATCATGCCCTGCCCTGGCCCTCTGGCTATGCCAGTAACTGGCAGATGGTTTCAGTCTCCAAAACAGGGTGTGATGTGGATGCACCCTGAACAATGAGCATCCCACACTGCAGAAACCATAGGAACTTTTGCACTTTAACTGTTGCTGTTAAAAGGCTGGGAACAAAGCACCACCCGCAAAGGCTTTGTGGCACCCTCCGTGCTGATCTCACACGGACTCGATGGAAAGAGGCCCTCTGACACAATGCCTGTGATAGCAGTGCCTCTTAGGAGATCTGCTCACCTGGCTTGTCCTGCCTGTACCCATCCCCTGTCTTAGGGACACACTGGTTTCAAAAATGAAGATAAACCAGTCAGTCCTGGACCCAGAAGCATTGCTATTGGAAAGACTGCTTTTATGGAATGGCAAAATGGAAGATGCAAATCTAATGGCTGAAACAGAAGGCCCCTTAGTGAACAACAGGAGGATGAGGACACTGTGCAGACACCAAGGAAGGGAAGGGTCCCAAGCAGCAAATACCCTCTGAGACACACTGGAAATTGCTGCAGTAAACACCCAGGAAAGGAGGGGGGAGGCTGCCCATGCTCCCAGCCATGGGAATAACTGCATTGCTCTGCCCATGTTGTGGGACACTCTCTGCTGGTCTGCAGAGGAGACCATACCAGACACTCTTCTAGTCTGAGAACCAGAACTGCTCATGGGCATCCTGCTGCAAAAATAACCCTCCGAGCTAAGCCCTGATGGTCTTTCTGAGGAAGGATTATCAACCATGGAGTGCATGAGTTGAGGACCTATGGCACCAGAGTGAGCCCTGTTCCCAGCACCCCTGCACATTCTTCCAGCAAAATCCACAGCTGAATCCCCCGTCAAGACAAGCCATGACCATTACCTGCAGGGGAAGTCCTGCTCTCACAGAAATCCCTCCTGCCCCAGTAATGCCAGGGAGGATTTCCCATACAGAGTCCTGATTCCTGCTCTCCATGTACTTGCTTATATAAAACACAGCTATAGCGCTGCCAATTGTGATGTGAATCATCTGTCTCTAAGTGTGGGAAGAAGGCTCTGAAGTGCCTCAATACCAGCTCCAGTGAAGCAGTCTGTCCTGGAGTGCAAATACCCTGTGGCTGGAGGTGTAATCTCAGCTGGCTTCTCCAGAGGAAGTGTCTGGGGTTGGCACCTCTGCTCCCACTCAACAACATGTTACAGAAGCTCCTCCCAGCCTTGCAGGGACACCAGGGTCTGCTGCAGCACACGCTGGTATACTCCGGGGACAGCTGTTTGATTAATAAATAGGTTTTGCAAGAGAAACTTTCTGAACCTACTCCTCCCAAAACTGCAGGATGCATCAGCCACTCAACACAGGACCAGAGTGTGTTGGAACCATGCTAGGGCAATGGAGGTGCACAGGAATTATATCAGCAATGGCTGGGGCTGGCAGACCTCAGCCACTGCCTCCCATCCCTCATTGGAGTCATGTGCACTTGACATTCACCAGAGTTACACAGTTCCTTCTCCCCCTCCACAGATTTCTGTGCAGCCATGGGTGCTAGGATGCATAATAGGCTGAAGACCTGGGTTCTGAAGAAAGGTGGATTCACCTTTCCAGGTCTGATTTCTCCATAACATACATCTCATCTGCATCATTGAGCAGCTGTAGTGGCCATAGTGGCTGCTCCACTTGGGTGCTGGAATGCAGGAGCATCCCCAAAGGATGCCATGGGGTAACTCATCCTCAGTCAAACCACACCACACATGTGCAATATGCATGAGTGCTCAGAGAGGATTTTTCTACCTCACTGGTCCAAGTCACTACCCAGGAAAGAGAGTAAATGTACTTGAAGCTGTGCAGGGCTGTGGTTAAGGGGGAACAATGCCAGCACTGTCTCAGAACAGAAATGCATTACGCACTTGCAAATGCATTAAACAAGAAGAACCTCCTGTGTCAACCCTCCCCCAGGCGTGCGGTCCCAGCTGTGTCCTCAGTGAAGCACAGGATCATGCCACTCACACCCCAATTTCACTCCAACATCGTGTAATTCAGGGAAGGAGATGAGGCATTTCTGTCTGTGATGACTAGAAGGTGCTGAGGGCAGAGATTATCTCTGTGAGGGACTTCAGAAATGTTCAAAATCATTCTGATCACTCATACACTATTGAACCATTGGCTGCCGGAAGAAGAGCAGATCTGTAAGCAGCAGGCAGCCGTGGAGTTTACGGAGATTACTTTTTAAGACAAAATTACAAAGCAATGGACTCTGGGGATGGCAGATGTTTGGATTTTAGCACAGCACTTAAGAACTGAACATAAAATATTTTTTCAGACTGCTGTGGACTAAAAACCCCATCACCTGGGCCAAAAGCTGGCTGAAATAAAAAAAAAAAATTTGCATTGACTGGGAAAAGATGGAGTTAGAGGGACCTCAGTCTGCATATGGCCCCTTCAATGCAGCAGGCTTTCTGCAGGGCTCAGCTTGTCTGCACAAGCCATTGTGGTCCTTGAGCCCAGAATAAACCCATTGGAGAGCAAAGGCAGGCTTGCACCTCTTCATCATCTCAGTCAAGCACAAGTGTGCTCTGACCTACAGTTCTGCTGCCAAGGGGAAGGAACATCTCTCCAGGAGCAGGCCCAGAATAGACTCTGCCTTCTCAGGGAGCGTACGGAGGAGGCAGCCTGGGATGGTGCCGCTGTGCTGAGCACAGCGGATATCCTGCAGGGAAGAGAAATACCCCAGGACAGTGCCATGGGCACATTTTGTTTACATCTTCATTATCAACCCAGAGGAATTGACTGGTAGAGGGATGAATGAAAAAAATAAACCCACTTCAGTACCAGTAAGTCTTGTTGGTGGCTTGTCTCCTGGGGCAGCGAGAAGCACCTCAGCTTTGAGTATTTAAGCAGAGCATGAAGACAATTGCAAGCTTCTGTAAAATGGGCAAAGATCTCTTGCTGATCTGCCTGAGAAGTTCTCAGACACCAACAGGTACTTTCAACATCCCCAGACTGGGAAAAAGAAAATGGCACCAGTTGCACAAGGCTTGAGAAAAAGAGAGAGGCACTGAGGTCTTTGCTGGTACCAGGCTACTCAGGAATATGTGAGCTGTTCCAGCTGGAGGCTTCATCACTGCGATGAGGGCACTTCCTTTTGAGAACTCTAACCATCAGTAAAGGCAGTATAGAAACATGCAAAATGCAGACTGACAGGCCTTTAAAGCAGAAGAAGCACTCATTAGGTGTGGATTATTCCCAGGAGCAAAGGCTACAGCTTTGCTGATATTTACAATGACTCAATACACTTGACTTTAAAAAAAAAAAAGGTAATAAAAAAAGCCCTGAACAGTCACAACTCCCCAGCCTCCAAAAAAGTCAGCAGCAGCTGCAGAGAGCTTCAGTGCTGACAAGCACCTCCCCAGGCAGCAGCACAGTGCACTGGCAGCCAGGCTGAGCCAGCCCCGGGAGCCACAGCATCCACATCCTCCTCTCCCAGTGCCAGCAAGGTCTGAGTGCCAAAGGAGACGAATGGACAGACCCTTCCCAGCGCAGGCAGGGGCCTCTGGCAGCCACAACTTGGCAGAGGATGCGTAGGCCATGGACGAGCTATGTGTCTCCAACACAGGTTGGCAGATCTTCCAGTAGGCTTTGGCTAGGATGCAGCAGGAGAGTTGGTCCCAAAGCCTAGGAAATACCAGCATACCCACTATGGGCACAGACCATGCAATTTCCCAAAACACAGGAGAAAATAGATACAGGCAGATTACATGCAGAGCTGACTCGTGTCCTCCAGTTTGATGCTGCTATGTCTGTAGACAGACAATCTGCAGGAACAGGAGGGCCAGCCAAGGAAAAGAGGGATCTAGCAACTAAATCCTAGTTGAGACACCCTTCTCAGAGGAAAGGCCATGTACAGCCACTTTGGGTGCCCTGTTATTCTATACAAAGTTGAGGCCATTTCTCCCACTTCCATTTACATTACCCTATTTCTAAAAAAACCTCCTTTGAATGTGCCCTAGAAACCCAAGATGGGATCAGTGCACTTTGCAAAGGGAGGTATGACTGTATCATTCAAGGTGGACAAACTAAAGCATAGCACAGGAGAACTCAGACAAGGGCTGGGCAGAGATTTTTGCCAATGCTAAGAAATGCACCACCCAAATTCCTAGCCCCTGGCTCTCGCTGGAATGGTTGCCTGAGCCTTAGGACACAAGGACAAGAGCTGAGAACAGTACTGAGGCAGTGCTGAGCACAGCTGCCAGTCAAAAATGCCCTTGTTCTTGGGCAGGCTGCAAGGCCAGGATGCACACAGCTCCCCAGTGCCTCCCAGAAAAGGATGGTGCCAGGCACCACAGCACTTGGGAGAACCTGGGACTGACTACATGTCTCTATCCAGTCACCTCCAGGTCTTGTGCTGCCTTTAAAATGTTTTTCTGGAAAGATCTACAATTTGCTGCATGGGACCATGAGCATAGTCCCACATTTAATGAAGGTAGCTCACTGGCTCCTGGGCAGCTGTTTTCATTTACCTCCTCTTTCATTTTAAAGAGAAACCTTTGCCCCTATTATCTGACCTCTTCTTCTGTTGCAGTTAATTACATTAAAGCCCACTTCCCAAAGCTCAGGAATTTCCGGATCTACTTTGTTGCCTGCTGCTATGAGGAGAGTCTGCTAGGAATTAGGGCACCCGCCTGCCAGGGACACTGCGTAGGGCAGATCCATGCCATCAGCGTGACACCCCACTGCCACTGCAGCTGCAAAACTGAGACACCTCTGCCAACAGTGGTGTCCTCAAAACCTGAGCGTCTTCCCAAGGAGAGGACCGAGCCCCCAGCTGCAGGACAAGACACAGGGCAGCCCCACTGCTGCTCCCTGAGAGGGGAGGCAGGATGCAACCTGCTCCCCTCCAAGGTAAAGACCTGTGGACACCTGGGAGAGGTGCTGCCCACCTCCTATCAACTAAATACACTGATAAAGAAGAATAACTGGGGGCTACTCTCTATCCCTAAAGGCACAATTACCACCCATGCCTTTCTTTGCTCCCAGACAAGGTGCCTCTGTCTGTCTTATCACTGTGAGCAATCTCTCATCCATTACAACTCCCCAGCATCACCTGGGACCGTTCTGGTGGCCAGGGCCACAATACTGCCAGGGACTGTGCCCTCCAGTGTAAAGGATAGCAAGCCAGCAGGCTAAGCTGTGCCCTAGCCAGATGAAGATGGGCCAGTGATTCCTTCACTTCCTCTAGGCACAGCCTCCAAAGACACTCAGCATTCACAGCTGGCTGACGCAAACCAAAATACATACCCTTCATCTATACACTGGGGGGTGTATACATGCTGGGCAACTCTCCCGCAGCACCTTTGGGAAATCTGCCCCCTCCTACTGTCTCGTGAGCATCTCCACCTGCACACTCAACATCACTAAGTCAGAAGAGATGTCACCAAAGCCAAACCCAGCAAAAGCATTTTAAGCAGCACCTCATACACACTTATGTGCCTGGCACCTCTGATTTACCATGTAGGGCAAGTGACTTTCCGTCTTGGAAGATGACAGCATTCTCCAAGGAGCCACAGGGATAGGTGTCTACTGGCTTTGAAGATGGGTAAGTATGAAGGATTTGTGCTTCAGAAGCAGCATTGCATAAGCATTTGCCTTTCAAATATACAATACTTGGAGTTGCGCACAAGACTGCTGATAGAGAACCAAACATACAGACTGAGTAGCATGCCCAGGGATGGAAGAGTGCATGGCTGCAGGTTTAAGTGGGCAATGAAACTTCAGCATGTGCAAGGGCGTCAGTGCCAAGCAAAGAGATGGCTGTGGGGAGGTTTCTGACCAGTGGAAACCCACACCCAGAGGCTGAGGGGGTCCACAATAAACCAAGCATTTACTCATAACCAAACATAACAAACTAAATTGTCAGAGAAATGCCAAAACTCTTGGAGCCACTGTTGGTCCTACCTGCCACACCCTCCTTTAGTGGAAATTCCCTGAACATTTCAAAACCATTCACACATCCCTCTCCAGCAACACATTACTTCTGAAGAGGGAGGAACACATGCTGAGTTACATATGTAAGTGAAACCATACCCAGAAAGGCTGGCGAGGCTGCTTGTTTCCACACAGTGTCACTTTTCTGTCAGATATATTTCAGATATATTCTGTTTTCACACAGAGAATAGGGATCCCTGCAATGTATTCCCTTCTCAATTCCCCTTTCTGGATCGAGCACAGCCTTTTCAAAGGAGTAACAGATTTGACAAATTTATAACGAATATCCCAAGAGAATTTTAGGGTTTGGAAGAGAAATATTCATACTTGAAGTTAGACAGCAGATTAGTTTCCTGCTAATAATTTTCTTCTTGGATACAAAGGAACTTGTTTTGTTTTGTTTTGCTGTTTGGAGCAGAGGGATGAGACACTGTTTGGAGTTTTATTCATAAACAGTACAGAAGCCCAGCTCGGAGCTGTGGCTATTGTCAGTCACAGAATCATAGAATCATTCAGGTTGGAAAAGACCTTCAAGAATCATTGAGTCTAATGGTTAACTGAGCACTGCCAAGTCCACCACTAGACCAGTCCTTACAAATGCATATGGGTGCAATCTCCAGAGCTGTAAACTCGGGCTGAGGGAGAAATGGCTCCTGGGCTGTAGTGGAAATGAGTCAGCAAGCAGCCTCTCAGTTCTGCTGACCCTCATGGGGAGCTGCACCAGCCCTCCTGCTCCCAGCTCATTGCTTCAGCACAGCTACTTAGTACCAGAGCCGACAAGCACTTTGCACTCATCCTTTACGGAAAGGTTTCAAAGCAGCCATGTGGGCAGATTCCCTGCGCACCAGGGTGAAACTCCACATCTGAAGCCTGGAAATTTGTTCCTTCAGCTCATCTGGGGGCTTGGCCCAGTAATCAAGCTCCATTGCAGAAAGCAAGTTCCTGGACTAAGTAAATGTGATCAGCACATCGTGTAATCATGAAAAGCAAACTCCCAGCTGAGACACAGATCATCACTGCACAGCACAAGCCTGTAAGTAACACAAATCCAGCTCCAAATGCTCTGCAGCCTCACTGCCCCCAATGCAGCAAGCTGATGCTGCCTGTCAGGGAAGCTCCACGAGCCAAACACCCAAGCAAGCAATACTGAAGCACAGCAAAGCTAGTTAAGCTCCCTAATAAATGGGACTTGCTGGATGCTGATGCTATAAACCACTCTGAGATGCCACCAGTTGCTTTTGCCAGAAGCTCGAAGGCTAACACACTGACTCAGAGACTGTGGGTGCACTTGCAAGAAATCTTGTGTCTTAAACCCCTCCTAGCTCTTTATAAAAGCAGGTTTTCAGAAGAGCTTTACAAACCGTAATGCTACACTTCAGCAAAACAACCTGAGCACCCCACAAAGTGTCACTGTGAAGGACCAGTTTGGGAAGCAAGCCAGAGGCAGCACACAAAAGCCCACCTTGGCACTGAGATGCCAGCTCCCATGCTCAAGACCAGTGCCCCATGCGTGAAGTTTATAGACTGTCCCCCCAATAAGAAAACCTTTCCCTCCTCTTAGTGCTTGTCACACTCACTGCTACAGCTCAGAGCTTGCTTTGCTCTTCTGAACTGCAGCATGTGTAGGAATCAGGAGGAAAAAACAGGTATCAGCATCTTTCTGGCAGCCCCACCTGGGCCTGGATGTTCACCCCCTTTCTATCAACATCTGCTCCTGGGACTCCACTGCTCCATAGGACAGTGATAGGCCTATGGACATCTGAGATCCTCACGGGACCGGGCCATTATGCATTTACCATTGGACTAAGCTGCCTCTCCCTCCTCTGAGCTGAACATGTTTAGCTTCAGGTTAGCAGTCACAGGAAGACAGCGACTGGGGTAAAAGGAACATGGCTTTCAGATAGCCCCATATATCTGTCACATGCTGCTTTTGTTTCACTGTAACCCCCATTCCAGCCACCACCAGAGCTGCCTGTCCATAGACTCAGAAGTCCAGTACAGGGCTTTGTTCCCAGCAATCAGGCAGGCCAGGCATTCAGGAAGGGGTATTTTTAGCCTCTGCCTCAGCTGCAATGATAAAGGTTAATATATCCTCTTCTGTATTTATTCAAGAGGCTCCAGAGGAGATGAAGAGCATCTTTCACCTACTTAAACACAGCAGGAGCACAGAGGAGATGGCTGCCACACCTCTGTCCCCCAGACAGAGCATCATCTCTGCTCCCAGCATCCTCTGATCACTGCAATTAGTGTTGGAAAGTAGAAGGAATGGTGAATACCTACTGTTGCCAGGTAACAGCATCCACCGTGCTGCCAGCCACTTTCATGAACCTATAGGAAACAGAGGAAGAAACCATATAAGCCCAACATTGTCACAGGGGAAGTTCTGAAACAACCAGTGCCCAGCCTACATCACAGAATACCAAAGGTCACCAGGATCACAGACCCTTTCTAATGAAACCTTTGCATCCTTAAATGGAAGGAATAAATTTCACTTAATAGAAATGCTTGGAGCAAGCACAGCAGAATATAACAGAGTGAAACCCAACTGGCAGCAGAGCTCCAAGCATCCTTTTGGGGGAGGAAGGGAGAGCTTTCAGAGCACAACAGCATTTCAGGATCAAGATCTTGGGATGCGTACTTAGTTCTAGGACTGCAACAATTGTCAATAGTGATTCAAGAAAAAGTTTTAAATGTCCATCTTAAAAGGAGACACTTCTTCACCCAACATGTATTTAAGCCAAGGAATTCCTTTCCCAGATTTAAGCAAGGACTAGAAAAATGGAAGAAAATGTAAATAAAACCCAGCAAAGCTATTAGATCCAAAGATGCCAACTCCAGCTCAGGAAACCCCTAAACACTGGGGGGATGGGAGGACAGGCTGGACTTATACTGCTACACACTTCCCTTTATTTGATGCTTTTTGTTTGGCATTTGCTTTTAGAAAACTGGTGGGATTCTGACCTAGGTCTTCTTTTGGTTTGTCCCATTCCCTGTGATTAACCACAGCAATTCCATGCACAAGATAAAAGCGAGATATATGTATCAGTCTCCTTATGGCTTGTGACCCAACTATCTTTAAGAAAATACACCTCTTCCAAACAGCTACTGAAGTCAGAATTGAGGCTACACAGGTGTATCTGCTTATGCTGCCAATGTCAAAACCAAAGCAATTCCTAATCTTGGGGACCGTATGCAACCCCTGCAGCAGCAGCTTCTAGTACAGGCTTGCTGCCATCCAAGATGGTCCCTCCCTGTCTCCCAGGTCCAGCAATCCAAACTGCATCTTGGAAAATGGCAGCTCTGAGGAGGATGCCCAAGCAATTATGATATTCTTATGCTCAGTAGCACAAATATGAAAACACATAAAGGCTCACACCAACTGGACATGCACACTTTTCTGTTCAGTATTGTAACATGAGCTGTGTAGCTGATGCATTTTGGAAGTGATAATATATGTACATGACAGGAGACATTGGCTTCAGCAAGTGAACATGATGAGAAAGAAAATGATGCTGTATTGTCTTAGGCTGCTTTTTGATGCACAGGGATCCCGGGAACACAACAGGATCACACACCTGTCCTGACACCAGTGGGACAGAGGGATGAGTGGCGCTGGGTGCTGCAACTCTGACTCCCCCAGGACCAAAGGTGGGGAAGGAAAGGGAAGGTTTGTGAGGACTCTTTTTCAGACCACTTGTCATGGCAGGGATGAGAAGCAAGTTTTCTGGCACACAAGCCTCTAATCAGGTCTGAAGCAAGAGCAGCAAGCTTCAGGCTAAATATAGCTCGGAAACAATCATTCTGACTTTAAATTAATGACGATAGTCAATTATAGACTGGGACAAAAGGGCAGCTGGACCCTGTGAAGCATAAGAGGACACTGGCAAAGGCAGCAGTAATAAATCCCTGCAGACAGAGAGGGAAGAGATACAATTAGAAATGGAAAAACAATAACAGTCTGTTTAACGAAGTAGCACTGATGCATCCCTGATTCTGCTGCCAAGCAGCTTTGTGAGCTTCAGTTCCCAGGCTTGCCTTTCAGAAATGGTTTTACACCTCACTTGAGGATCAGGCCTGGGAGACCAGTGCCAACATCGTAGTTTGGGGATGGTTCCTCCCCAGCTGAGCAGTCCCAGTGCAGCCAGAGGGAGAGATGGGAGCTCCCCCCAACTCACATGGGTCATCATGTGAAAAGTGAATTTTGCAATTATTGCTATGGAGAGGCTGCTGTTCTATAAAACTCAGTGTGCAAAAATATGCCAAAAGGATCAAAAAAACCTGATTCACAGGTGCTCAGTACCAATACAGGTGCTGTTGCTTAAAATATAGTGCATGAATTATGAATTCTAAACTGAAATTATGAACATAATCTATACTGGGTTTGAAGATCAATATATTGCAATTGAGTTTGAAGATTAGCCCAGATTGCTTTTTAACCTCAAATGTTTTATGTTCGAGTATAAAATAAACCACCCCAGAAATCACCTCGTTAGGCTCAGCTTGTCATACAGTCCAAAACCTTGAGCAGACCAAGCTCAGAGGAAGAAGCTCTCCAGTTTTCCTCACCACTTCCACAGTGCCTACAGCCCTGAAAAAAACCTCCTGCTATAACCTCCAGCATCCCTGAAGCAGCAGACTCAGGACATCCATCTGTCTCTTATCCCACATCTCTAAAAAAGCTAATTGGCCTGTGGTTAAAAAGCTCCTGAGAAAATTCTGTTCTAGGACACAGGCATCACGCAGTGCAGTGCAGACCAAAAGCAGGACAGAAAAGGCCCTGGCTTGCTCAGTGTTCCTCTTCAGTCTCTTTAAGAGAGAACTGGCTAGTTCTGGTCATTTTCAAATTTAACCATAAAAGATGCATATCTAGTTAAAATTTTGCTTTCCAGGTCTGGGTTGGTGGTTTTGTTTGGTTGGTTTTTTGTTTGTTTTTCTCCCCCCCTCCCCCCCCCTTTTTTTTTTCCCTTTTATTCAGATTCCTGCAGGATGAATTTCAAGAGTTCCTGGTAAAACTTCAATTCCTTCCTTACTGGCGGAGTTGTACCTGCAGCACCCCAGGTGACTTAGGCAATGGTCATCACCCTCCCAAGGGAACCTAGAGCAGCTCAACAGCTAACAAGTAGTAGTTCAAGAGCAAGAGATGACAGCCCAAGGCAGGTGGAGATGCAGTGATGCACAGGTACCCAAATAGCCTCATTTTAGGAATAGAGATATTACTAATCCCTTTATTCCTGCAGCACCTGTGCTGTTCAAACCACAGATTCTGAGGCCAGTGAAGATCCATACAGTCCAAATGACCAGTGCTGGCACATTTTTGTCTGGGATTTCCTGGACTGTGCAATGTCCATGTGTGCAGCACAGCACAAGCAGAGCAAACCAGACGCTTCCGGGAGGGCTCAGATCCCTGCACATGTGCTGCACAGATGGGCTGGTCTCGTGCAGTAAATCTGCCATTTTCCTACACATTGGGCTTTCTCTGTGAGCACCAATCGATCACACAGCGCATGTGAAGTAAATCCGCCCTAGGAGCAGTAGGGTAATCACAGCCCACACTGTACAGACAATGTGGGTAACTGCTGTAGCAATGCCCTGTGATCCCTGCCTGGCCTTCCACATATCAGTAACCTGGGCAAATGTGAAAGTCCTCAAAATCTGCTGGGGCAGTATCTCTAGGTGGGAAAGCAGAACACATCAGAGGCACATGGAGGAACAGCAACTTCAGTCAGGGAGTTTGTGATACTGAGCGTGAGACAAAGCCACTTATCTCAGATATGTCCATCTCCTTCCCCTGGCAGCTACCCAAGTACTGGCATCCCATGTCAACATTATTACTTCTGCAGCCCTGTGCTGAGCTAGAACTGAGGCTCAAGCTTGTTCTTAAATAAGCACTGAGAAGAATGTAATTTAACAACATTGCTCAATCACCCAAACAGCTCTGTCCCAGAAAGGGTAATTCTGGCACAAGGTGGGACAGCACATCACAGGTCAGGAATGAGCTGTGGGAGAATGATGCAGGAGGGCTGCAACACCACAAGATGGTACTAACACAGATAATCTATACTCTGAAACCAGGGCTCAAACCTGACCTCCCCCAGAGCCTCATCTCCCAGGACTGCGACTTTCACTTGAGTGCAGGCATGTCTCTGAAATCCTGTCCTGATTCAATATTTGCCAGTCATGGAGCACCTACTGCAATCTTAAGCAAACTGCTCCCATGGTTAACTAGACTCCAGGTATGTTATTTCTCATCTGAATGTATCTGGCTTCACCTTTTAGCCACTGGATCTTCCTAGGCTTATTCCTGATACATTAGAGAGCCAAATGGGAAATCTCTTTCCCATGTAGGTAACTGCAGATTGTTATCCTTTAAATAATAAAGTCGTGATCTGGTAACAAAGAATGCAGCTGCACAAAATGACAAGTTACCATCACACAAGTTCCCAGGTGGTTTAGCATCATTGCCTGACTCCTAGGTGCTGGACTTCACAAATACAGGTTGTTTCATCTGCTACTCTCTGGAGTACTACCAAAGTAAGCTGACATACACCCCTTGCCCCTCCAGCCCCAAACTGGAGCAACGCTGGCCTGCCTGTGGTGGATCCCTAGAGCTGGGTGGAATATCTTTGCCCTTTGAGCCAACAGTGATGAGTAGAAATACCTTTTATCTTGTGTCTGAATTGTTTGGTGAGGGGGACTAAGGCACAGGCTTTATTTACTAACTTCTTCAGGTTCCAATAGCACAATCAAATAGCTACAGCAGCAAAGATGGGTACTAGACCCAATTCATGTCACCTACTGCAAAGACTTTAATCTGCAGTGCCAGATTTCTGAGATTTCACTCTGGGGAGCAGAGCCCAGAGGGAACTACATATAAATCTGCTGCTATATTGCATTTTCTCTCTACTCAGCATCACCTTTCTTCAACCAAGAATCTTCAACCAACATCTTGCCCTGTGGGCTGCACAAGCCTTCCAGCAAAGAGGGCTTTGTCCCAGACTGTGACACCCAGCCCTGGTAATCTGCACTCCAGGGATTCTGGAGGTTACATTTGGACCACATTGTTGCATTAACACTGATGTTTTTTCCCACAATTGATTTGTCCAGTCCCTTTCTGAACACACACCTCTGGCCTCCACAATACCCTGTGAAAATGCCTGTGCATCACATATCATGTGAAAAAGCTTCCTCCTTAAACTACTTTCTGCTCGGTGGAAAAAGCATCCCGTTCACAGGCTCATGGGCCTTAGTACCATTCCCTCCGAGTCACCTGTCTTCTGAGCTGAAGAGGAATAGACTCTTTATTCTTTTCTCACATGAAAACATTGCATATCTCCGCACATCCTCATTTGGTCTCCCTGTAACCCTCCTGGTTCTAGGACACCTTTTCTGAGATGAAATGACTAAGATTGTAGATAGCAATCACGATGAAAGTACACTGCATACTTACATAGCAGCATAATCTCATCTGTATCTTTTCTTACCCATTTTGTTCTTTCTATACAGGTGACTGATTTTGGCATTGCAGCCATTCAGACCAAGTTTCAGCAACAACTATCTTAACCCTTCTCTTCTGAAAGAGCAATAGTTGAATCTTTTGCTTGTATATCTGATCCTTGACCCTGCTATATAACCAACCACAAAACACCTCATCACATCCTTCACACCTCATTTCAAAGTATTTATGAATGGATTCACTCATCAGTTCAGTGCTACCAGAGCCTGAGATGATGCTGCAGTGACCTCCTCCTCCTTTTGTGTCATTAGTTTAATGTTGCTTGTCTTGTGGATTGGGGTGGTTTTTTTTGGTGCAACATTCTTGCTCTGAACCTCCTGGTACAGTCCATGCTTGTGGTAGCTTGCATAAAGGTAAAGCTTCTATCTGCTTTCTGAGACAGGCTTACCTCTGCAGCATCACTAAGGAGCCTTAAACCAAGAGAGCAAGGAGGTGCTTTTTAATAAAAATCAAACAGCCATAACAGAGCTTCTAAAAAAATGCAGCACTTACAAGTCCCTGTGTTGAACAGGGCAGAAAACCTTGGCAGCAAGAGGACAGGACAAATACCCACATTTTTTCCTGAAACCCACCCAGAGTCCTTCCCTTTGCTGATTCCACCTACTCTAGGCTCTTCTTGTTTCTCTTCCCTACTTGAATTTTAAAAAATAAGCTCTGTCCATACATTGCCTTTGGCTGCAACTCCAGAACAAGTCAGGGATAAAAAGCAATGGCTGGACCAACTGATGTGTGCTGACCGTCTCAGACAGACGGCCCTCTTCACCCTCATAACAGCATGGACACAAGGCATGGGCAATCATCATAAAACACCTACCAAAGACTCCCACAGTTTTAACACCTTTATTTTGCTTTGGCCTCTGGTTGTGCTGTTTCTCAAGTGTACAATTTGTGCCATTTCATGAGCTAACACCTATGTCTGATACAGAAGCACCAACACAGGAACCTGTGCTTAGGGTTGATTTCCGGATGCAGTGAGCAGGGATGAGGACTGGGATAGATTTTAAACTGACCCTTACCTTGGCTGCCCACAGATAATCAAGATATCATTTCCATACCCTGTTCCAATCCTGCCACATTCACAGCTGGCAGGAAGGAAGGGATTCATCACTACTGAACAATGTTCTTCCTCACCTTTATAGGCTCCTTTCAGAGCACTGTGGAATGACCTCATCACTAAAATGAGCCAAAGTGACCCAGATATGTGACTAACTCTCCATGGATAATACAAACCAGGAGTAGGAGGCAATAAAATCAGGAAGGATGTGCCTTTTGAGAGGAGGACTGGCACATGGGAGTTTCCTCTCTTGCTGCTGCCACCTGGCCAGAGGTGTTGTGGCTCTGTGACCAGACGGTGGAAATGTAATGGAGACAGTAGTGACAAGAAAGGGCCAAGAAGGCAGCAGGTCTCAGAACCAGGGGATGAAGAGATAGGGAAAGGATGTAGCTCCAGACAAGAAAGACTTCCCCTTCTCTGGTGATTTCAGCAGGCTCAAGACCCAAAGTGGCCACAGAGCATAAACAACAGCCAGCCTAGCATGGACATAAGTGCCTACCAGCCCTTATTCTCCTGGCACTGTAGCTCCTACCATGGTACAGGTAACATCCCAACACTTATGGGAGTCCTATGGCAAAAACTAGGCTACACCAGCTGAGGAACAACAGGTCAAGAGAGCTCCTAGGCTGGCATGTCTGGGCAGGTTTGGCTAAGTTTTGTAACAAATGTGCCGAGGTTTAACACATTACCATCTCTTCTTCCTGCTAGCTTTCCCTTGTGTTTCTCCTCTTCCACCACTGAATGTGTGATTCAGTTGTGCATTAATCTTTGTGTCCAATTCCTGATCTGTTGTTAAAATCTATGTAAATGCCTTGGAATACCACATTTTTTTATTTTTTTTTTTTTTCCCAGGTAAACTCTGAGCAGTTCTGGGATTCCTATACCCACAGTTCTGGGATTCCTGTACCCACAGACACAGTAGGTAGCTAACGTGGTCTGCTCTCTAACAGCTCAGGCTGCATGAATGGTCTAATTAACACCTCATCAAACTCAACTGTTGGTTGTGTCTGGAGAAATTCCCTCTTGCACCTGTGCGTTCACAAGACACCATTTCCAGCCTCCCACACAGCAGGCCTCAGCCATTGAAGTGATGCTCCATCACTACAGAGCTTGTCCTTAAATCAGTGGTAGTGGTCCTGGTCCAGTTTCCAGGACTTGGCAGCCCAGTGACACTGATACATATGCACTGTGGCTGCTCCAAGCTGTTGCACCATGCAGGGTGGTGCAAGAGCTCAGGAGCAGTAACTCAGCAGTGAAGTTTGTACAAAGCTTGCACTGCTGCATTTCAGGCAAGGCTCTTCTCCCCTAACTGTATCTATCCTGCCTCCATCATCAGAAAGTACATAGCTTTCACCTAGAACAGCTCTGTGTCACCTGCCTAAGGACAGACTTTGCAGTGAGACAAGCCTGCACACCCCCCTACGTGCTGCAAAACTTCATGTGCTTGATCTGCACTCACCATCTAGCATGTATAGCAGACCCCAGAGAGAGGTGGCAACCCAGGAGGGGTCTGGTCACACCCAGACCTGGAGGATAGGCCCTAGGATTGGGTCAGAATGGCCCTGGAGGTCTTTATCTGCCACCAGTGAGACAGATGGAGCCCGATGCACAGCAGAAAGCAATGCCCCATTCATGCAGATACTGCCATTATTGCAGGACAAGATTTAAAACATAAAGAATAAGTTTAGCTTAGTTGCTTGAGCTCACAGTTAAACAACAGACTACAATGGTTCAGCTTATTTCCATTATTCTCCGTCCCCCACCAAAACCAACTTCCTCACTTTGTGTAACAGGGCACTACTTGTCTGACAGACTAATCACCCCATCCCATCTTCTGCTCCGCGTTGTCTCATGTCTCCCCTCCAGCCTGATCTAACACCTGAGTCAATCTTCCACTTAGCATATCTGTTCCTGACTCATTTCTGCTGTTCATCATGGTTTTGAAAATAAAATAAATATCTCATCATCAGGACTATTAACTGCATGCATTTTATTCTCTCTGGATCCTTCACAGGACTGTGAGCACCACAGAGACCACTCACGGTGGCCTAGCAAGGCAGAGAGCAGGCTTGCCATTGAGAGCACCTTTCTAAATTCCTTCTCTCTCTGCTTGCTATGTGGGGCTCATTTAGGATCCCAAGAGGCATATCCTGGCCACAACAGCACCGGGCAGAGGCTGAGCCACATCCTGTTGACCAGTTCTGTGATGCTTCTGCAGAAGGCAGAGCTCTCAGTAGCACTAACCAAGAGTACTGAAGAGACCTCAGGGAGCTGCTGGGAATAAAGCTCACACTGTAGAGCCGTTTAGGCACTGGGGTTTATTTGTTTGTCCTTTTGCAATTCCATTTCCAAATGCTGTAAATAAGCATTTATCCCTTTATGTAATCAGGCTTGTTCCCTCCTCTTCAGGCCCTGCCTGGTAATAATGCGGTCTTTATGTGGAAAGACAAGCAGCTTTTTTCTCACAGGACCCCATGGGCTGCAAGGCCATGCAGGCACGTGCCACTTGCCATGAGCTGCAGACACCAGGGTTTGGAGAGCGGGACACAAGTTTCTCCATCAGAGAGAGAAATCACTTTGAGTGCCTGTGGACCAGCATCACCCTGGCAGGCAGAGATGGCAGCAGAGAAGCAGCGTATAGTTTGAAGAGCAGGAATGCTTTTTACAGCTCTTCCAAACCAGTGCGGGGGTCTGGAACACCCCCACCATCCTGGTACCTGGGATGTTCAAACCCTAGATGTTACCCACCTTCCCTTTCATTGGATACGGTTTCTGCCATCCTCTCCATCAGATTGTATGCTACAGCCTCACTCCTGGGGTTGCTAGACCACCCCGACCATGCAATTTGGTTCTTCCAACCCCTCTTCCCTGGGACTCACCTGCAGTGCACCAAGGGCAAATGCAGCAGTAGGGCTTCCCTTTCTCTAAAAGCTTCTTGTCTCTCATCCCTGATGTCTTCCTTACTCAGACTGCTCCTCCTGGCACTAATAGATTTCCTGTGGATCAAGGCTACTACAACACTGTGGAACTCGCCTCCCGCCACTCACTGCACCTTACCAAAGGCAGGGGCTCTGGCAAGCGATGATCTCTCACAGCCTTGGTGGCAGCCACAATGTGGGTGCAGGGGCTGCTTCCCAGCTTTCGTCAGCGGAAGGGGTGCTGGCGTCACAGCTGGTTCGACCAGCTTTATGGTCTCTTTGTGCTGCTGCAGCAGAGCTGAGAATCTGGCCCTGGTTCCCTCCCCGCTTCGCTGGGGACTGCATCAGTGTGCTGTTTATTGTTTCTGCCAGATCATTCATGCAGATGTTAATGAATGCTAGACCCAGATTTGCTCCCTGCAGAGTCCCTTCCACACCTCCCCCTGCCCAGCCTTCTACACTGGAGTTTCTGTTTACAGTCCTGCAGGGAATTTCCCCTCTGCTGCATGGTCTTGAAGCCTCACAGTCCCAATTCCTGCTTCCAGCAGGCTCCCACACCTCCCTGGTTCCTGTAGCTGTCCAGCATCACCTCCAGGTGTCTGCATCCCTCACTATCACCATTCCTTCTCCATCTCTCACCTCCCCAAACTAGAGACATGCCAATTCTCCTAGGAGGGAGAAGAGGGTTTGGCCAGTGAATAAAGTTGCTACAGGTTCTTCCTCTGCACTGATAGAGAAAGCACACAGAAGTCACCACCTAATAGGAAGAGCAAAGCCATTTGTCCAGGAGAACTAAGGCAACATCTACACTGGTAAGTGGTGCCCGGACCCACCTCCTGGCCCTGCATCCCACAGGCATGCAGAAGTGGCATCCATGCCACTGTGTTATCTTCACATCCCAACAAGGTGGACACCTAAGTCTGCCTATAATTGGGAAATGCTGTTAATTAGCCCAGCCCAAAATCCCATCAGGGTCCTCTGCAGAAGTTTAGCAGCACAGACAACCATGTCCCCAAGTGTCTGGTACTGTGGTGGCTGAATCATGCAGAACCATTGTGTCCTGGCAGCTGTTAGACACCGGGAAGCCAAAGAACAAGTCTACTGCTGCAAAAGGACATCAGTCTCAGGAGAGGTTTCTGATCTTTTCTTGATCAAAGTAACATCACTTACCCTTCCAGAAGGGCAATGACGTTTTTTCTGGGCCTCCCAATGTTTGGCCCATAGAGGTTTGCTCTAGAATAAGTGCGGATAAGCTGCAGCAGGCTTCTCAGCTGGATGTAGTCCTTCCCCAGCTGGCTGCCATTCACCGAGCGGCCGATCAGGGTCCGATAGTTATTGGGCTCTGGGAAAATAAAAATAGACAAGCAAGGCTTGCCAGCTCCACTCCTTCATCTGTGCTTCCGGAGAGAGACACAGCTCATGCTGTCACACAGCTTGAGCTCCACAGAGCAAGCAGGCAACTCTGCAGAGCAGCAGAAGAAGCCTCCGAGGAGTGGAAGAGGGCCACTGCTTGCTCTTCTGTGTTAGCATCTCTTCCCACACGCCTTTTACTGTGTACTGGGTGGAGGCCCATACCTGCATTTCCATGCTCCTGTCCCCATAGGGTCCCTCATTTCCCCTGGCACTGCAGCCAGGATACAAGTCCCTACAGCTACTGGTCTGACCACCCCAGGACCAACTGTGCCCAGAAGCCAGGGCAGAAACATTTCATGGGCTTAACACCAGCTGATGGGAACATCCAGTAAAGAGACTAATACATCATAGCTCCATCTTAGAGATGGTGCCACCTTATAGAAGGGGCCTTTAAACCCCTCTGAAACTACAGTGGAAGAGCATCCTAGGATCTGCAAATACCCTCTTCCAAAAGGGAATACCTTTCTACTGCAGAGAGCTCTATTCCCATGGCTCTTCTGTTCCCACACTCACCATTTCCCAGCTCCCAGGAGATGTTGTACTTCTTGCTTGCACTGTACTTCAGCAGGCTGAGGGCATTGGAGCTGTTCCAGGAGTTGTTGGGATTTCGACGCAAAGCATTCAGTGCAAAGATCAGGTGAAGGCCAGAGCAGTCAGCAAAGTTATACAGTTTGTCTAGAGACCTGGCTGGGAAAAAACAAAACCAGTTTGTAATGAAAGCTAGTTCCAGGGAGGTTCAAATGATCCTGCTGTCCATCAGACCTTGCTTTCCATGTAGGATGAACCATGGTCAAATGCCATCCCTGTGACATCTGTAACTGCAGAAATGCACCTGACCTTTGAAACCAGGATAAGATTCCAGGTGTGGGCTCATCTCCTTCCAGCATGAAACTTGGATGCCTTCCACCACTGTGTCAGAGCTAAGGGCCATATTACCAGAGACAAGTGACTTTATAACATCTCTTTTCATCTGCTCTTAGCAAGGAAAGTTCAGCCTTTCCTGCACTTATCCTGCCTGGCATCTCTTTCACAGCAGATCTCTGCCAGCACCTGGGGAGCAGAGGAGGAAATCAGCACTCCAAGACTGCCAGCCCACAACCACCTCTCCTGCATGCCACTGCAGCCTACTTTCTGCTTCCAGAGCCCCCAGTGCAGTAACCAAGCCCCAGCAATAATTAAGTAAAGCCTTCAAGGCGTGCACCATGCACCCAGCTAACCTCTGCTCTGCACACAAAATGGGGATCTTCATGCCCCCCCTTGAGCTTGAGGAGAGAGGATGGCTCCCTGCCTAGTGACAGCCTGGCCAAGTCCTGCTGCTGGGGTGGCCCTCTGGGGTGCTGGGGTCTTTGCCAGATTTGTGTCCTACCTACTGTCCCCAAAGCTCCACAGAGGTCTCGATAAGCAGTGGGGCACCAGCCAGCAGCAGGAAAAAGAGACCAAACAGAGCTGACCCACACTTCAGGAAGGAGTGACATTAACACAGGAGAGCCAAAATGCTTAATGCCTTTATTTTCCTTCAGTCTTCCCTAAAAACTCAAAAACAATCAAATGCCTGATGAAGCTAATGCTGGTGTTAGCAGGATACAAACTCGCGCAACAGTGAGAGAAGATATGGTTAGAGAGTAATTAGATAACTGTGGTGTTTTCAATCATCCCTGCCTCTTGAACTGCATCCCAGGACACTCAGCAAGCTTCCTGAAATGGCCTCAGAGATGCAACCACTTAACTGAGAGGAGCCACCAGGGATGGGGAGGTTCTAGGGGGCTGGGGAGGGCAGACTGAGGGCTTTGCTTTCAGAAGAGGGGAAGGAGGCACTGGGGAATTACAGAGTAGGCAGACCAGCTTCAGGTCCCAGAAAAATACTTGGACAAATAACCAAGCTGCTTGTCAGCACTTACAAAATATAAGGAGATGATCAACAGCCACAGGAATGTGTCAAGAACAAATCACACCAAAGCAATCTACTGACAGGAGAGCAGGGTTTGCAGGCAGCAAAACAGCCATTTAGGTCTTATACCTTGATGGATTTTAAGGCTTTTGACATGATTGCACATGATGTTCTCTCCAGCAAGTGAGGTAACCCTGATCCAGGCTGAACTGCAGTGAGAGATACGCATGCCGAGAGCAGCTACCAGTAATTTGCTGTTAAACTGAAGGGTCTAGGCAGCCTGCTCTGGGTCTCTTTATGCAATTTTTAATAAAGGGGGTGTATAAAGAAGCAGAGGATACATACAGCAGACTTGCCATAGCACTAAGGTGACAGCATGCACTACCTTGGCCAAGGGAGTCAAAGGGGATGGAGAGGAGGCGACCACAGGCTCAGGGAATTGCTCTAAGCCCAGGGATGATGCTCTGAGACTCTCCCTACCTGCACTGCCTGACCAAGGTGTAAGTGAGATGGTGACAGCCAGGAGCTGCTCACTCCAGTCAAGATAGGCAGCTCACAACATGTATGTCTGCCATACATTCATTCTGTTACCTTTCTTGGTCACTGAAAGAAAGCCTCTGTGTATATGGAGCCAGCTCTGAGGTCTGAGAAGAATCAACTTATTTTTAAAGTAATGTTTTATGGAGGGTCAAGGAAACAAGCTGAATAGCTAATGTTTAATGGAATACACCAAAGTCATGTAAAGGAGAAGAAAGGAAAAATGTGGGAAAGAAATTCCTGATCTCTTTCACAGCCTTTTTCTAGACACTACTGGTTGAGTGAAAAGTAGCTGAATTAGATTAATCTAATGTATTCATTCCACTGGTTCAGGCACATTAGCTGTTGGGTTTTGGTTGTTTTTTTTTTTTTTTTCCTGGACATTCAGTGAATTAGAGACAGATACATTTACTTAATACTCATTTACTTCAGACCTCCAGTCAAAAAGCTGCCCTTGAGACTCCTATAAAGAGTATAAAAAAGACACCTAAATGACAACATGAAGATAGCAAAAAGGTGTTACCTGCAGTTCCCTTACTAGAAATTAAGGTTTTTCACTAGTGCAAAACAGTTGTAGTTCTTAAGTACTAGAGGAGGGGATTTGGTTCATGTTTAGGAGCCTCTGCAGAGAACTAAGAATTGATTTTCCATGTATCCACCAGGAGAAACAAGATGTCTGTTTATAGAATCCTAGAATACCCCAGGCTGGCAGGGACCTCTAAAGATCATCTAGTCCAACCGCCCTGCAGTGAGCAGGGACATCCTCAACTAGATCAGGTTGCTCAGAGCCTTATCAAGCCTGACCTTGAATGTCTCCAGGGATGGGGCCTCCACCTGGAGGTGGAGGGAGGGACCTGACACTGAAATTATATTTTCCCCATGACAGTTTGTTTCCATGCACCTGGACCCATAGATGCCACGTGTATTTCATGTTCTGCCATGAGTTTCCAAGCTGGCAACCTCAGTGATCAGGAGAAATAGTTAGGAGAAACACACAGATGTCTGGGGGTGGTTCCTGAACATTGCCAGCAGTCTCCCAGCATGCAGACAGCAGCAAGGCCACAAAGAGCAGAAAACTACTAATAAACCTAGCTCTGCATCAGGCCAGATTGTTAATACAGGCACTCTTGGTATCAAGAGTATCAGGTATCAAGTCCACTTATATCCTTCATCTTTGACAGCTGTTTTGGGATAGCATGAACTTGGAAGTACCAGTCTCTCCATTAAATCTGTATCAGAGCACTTGATGAGCAGTTTGCACAAGACACCCAACCATTGGTGGTTAAAGGGCATGTCTGACCACTCCCAAGATGACCACCTTAAACTGGACATCTCCGTTGCAGATGACTGTAGTTAGATGAGAAGAGTACTGTCATGGGTGACTGAAGCACAAAAAGAAGCATATTTAGAAGATCTCAAGTGATGTCCAGCCCTCCGTAAGTACAAACACAGCCAAAAAAGAATGCTATAAATATTTTACTGCCATAACTAGGGATGGCCACATTACTTCTGAGTAATGAGAACATGAAGAAGTACAGTATTATTAACAGCTGGCTAAAACTCACTTCAAATTCTGGATAATTGCACTGTTTTGTGGTTTTGGGTTTTTTTTTTTTTTTTTTCAAACACAGAAAATCTTGCAGGAATTTAACCTTTCCCCAGCTAACAGATCATTAGGCAAGGCTTTCACAAAGCATTTCAATAGAAAAAGCCATTGTCATACCAGAATGAATCTTAATGGCACAGAACTGGATTTATAAGATGCTGTCCCTGCCCCTTCTCTCCCTCTGCCTGGTGCAAAGATGCACATGCTCAGCACTCACATGCCACTGAGCCCGGCAAGAAGGAATTAAGAAAAAAAAAAAGTTTTTAAAAGTGCAAGGACACCCCGAGAGTCAGCTTCTGCCACTTACTACTGCTCCTGCACTTGGAGCAAGGCTAATGAAGGCAGAAAAGCTCTTCACTCTGTTCCCTCACATCCAGCAGCAGTGCCTGCTGGCAAGATTCAACAGGGATGGGCCCCTGCCTTAGCGGGGTGGGACTAACAGCAGCCAGAGACAGAAGACCCTGGCACATGAAAAAAATTGATCTTTCTCAACCTTTTATATCGTTGGTTGCAGAGGCTTTAGTGCCTCTGGAGAGTGAGTACTGTTCGATGATGCATGGCTAGGTGGCTGCCAGGGAAGATCTGCTCACAGTCCTGCCCTCAGCTGAAGCTCTGCACAGGAGTTAAAGATTTTGGTTGTTTGCATGGATCTCTCACCCTGCACAGAGGGAGAGAAACAATTTCAAAATGCAGAAGGTGTTTGTGAGGCCACAAATGGTGGCAGGGTTCAGGGGACAAATATGTCCTTTGGGATTCTTTTCCCTTTTTCCTCTCTTTTATAGGAGGCTAAACTTTAAAGCTCTCTGAAAGATGGATGGCACTTAACTCTGTGGCACACCAGCATGAAATCTGAGGCACACTAAAATGTCTCTGGCAGTTTAAAATAACTGGAAAGACTTTCCAGTTATAGTTACTGAGTTAAATGTTATACTAGAGACTTTATAAAGAACAATGTATTGACTGCCATTTGGTAAGATGGACAGTTCAATAATCTCTGGGTTTGAAAGTCTTCCACATTTTTTTATTCTGCTTCAGGAATTTTGCTTTGGCAGGGTTTAGCACAAAGAGTGGAAATTCATGTGCACGCTGAGATGGAGGCTGAGATCAGCCAGTGGGCTACAGGGTGGTGGGGCATGGCACAGCATGCTAGAGGCTTTTGTAACTCTGGGAAATCAACCAGGAGGACAGGAAAGAAGAGCCTGTTCTCCCTCTATCCCCACTGATCATCACATCCTTCTCTTACACATACAGGGTGTGCCAGTGCTGAAGAGGATGGAGCAAGAGCTAAGCACGAAGTGGACCGCACTCACCACACTCCCCACATCCCGATGTTTGCTGAGAGACCAAGCAACTACACAACAGACAAACCCTTCTGTTGATAAAGCAAGTAAATGCCATACTAGAAACAACAATTTCATCTGAATGGGGGCATTGCTTGACTTTGCATTCCTCATATATTTTAAGCAATGCCTGAAGTGTCCCTGCAAACAACTCCTGGCACCAGCACCCCCTGCTCATCAAGCACCCTGCAGGAGATAGTGGCAGGAAGGATTTGGGAAAGACCTAGCAAAGAACAAAGAGAAGTTCAAAGAGAGCTTTACAGGGAGGGGACAGAAAGGACAGTACACAGTGTTCAGACAAGAGATGAGTAAGATGGCTGGCAAGAGCAACAAATGGAGAAAGAAAGGTATTCCCCCTTATAGAAGAACAATTGGGTACATTGAAATTTTATTTACAAACAAGTTGCCACCATGGTCAGCTGAAGCCCCTTTGCACTGTCTCTCTTAGGTTGAAAATCCTCATAAAACCGCAGGTGTGTGACAAGGACTTAATGTTTTCTTAGCAAATAAGTATGAATTGGAAGATATGTGACAGGCAATCACAGTGACTCCAAACCCCTGGGACAGGTCTGCAAAACTGACTTGAAGTCTTCCCGTGGATTCTACCCCCAGTCCTGGTAGGGTTTCAGGCAAGGAAACCAGAACCACCCCATCCACAATTTGCACTGTTAGAGCACCACAGAATAGCCTTCACCATCACTGCAAGTTCAAAAGAAAAGCAACATCCCACTTGGTCTGTATGTACTGTACATCCATCTTGATCCACTGGATCAAGGGAAGATTTTCCTATTCTAGCTCCATGCTAAGCCATTCCTTCAAAGTTGCTGCTTAATGAGAATTTTCAGGATTTCAAGGCTACCATGAAACCCACACAGTTGCTGGAAATTGCTTTCTAATGATGACCATTCCAGCTGAGAAGCTGTTTGGTTTTAATTCAGTCTTCTGAAGTATTTTGCTATGCAGTAAACCCACGCTGTGTAAAGATGCTGAAGAATTCCCAAGCAAAATTGCTGGCAGGAGGAAAAGGTTTGCTTGCCTCAGACACACATTTCACCTGAAATGCTCCCTCTACCTGGTCAGGCTCCCAGTTTCCCCCCAAGAGGATGGAGTTGTGCAGAACCATCCCTTGCTCTCATTTGCATCCCAGGCTTCCTTACTACTCTACAAGAGGGCAAAGACTGGGGGCATGCTGTGCAAGGTGCAGCACCGGAGGTCTGCTTTGAGTGACAAGGAGTGCTTTGGCAGAGCCTAATGGTGCTATAGAAAAGGGATCTAGTCTAATCCCATCTGAAGAATACCTGAAAGTTGGAGAAACTTGCTTTAATACTGCCAGCCAGTAAAGAAATGCTGCACACTGTGTGCTAATGAGAACCTGGATTTTATATCCAGCTGGATGACAGATGGGGGATCTGGCACTATTCACCCCAGAGTATCGAGGGGGCCTTGTTCTAAGGGAATTGTTGTCATCATCCCTGGTCTTTAAGCAGCTGAACATCAACCCTCCATATTCATTCAAGTCTTTAACTAGATTTTTCATTTCACTGCCAGTGCAGAGGTGATTATGCCGACCACGTGAGCTAGGTTTAGTCCTTAACACCATCATACAAAAATAGCAGTCTGGGGGCTTGGTGTCAATCTCTCGCCAATAAGGAGCTTGGCCAGCAGCCATGGATTGTGGGCTGCGTTCCCAGCTGGCATATAACTTGGAAGACAACCACGAGGTCTGGGTTCAATATCCAATTGCTAAGGAGTCTGGCTGACAGCCTCATTTTGTGGAATGAATCCCAAATTAATATAATGCTTTTGATACCAGACAAGGGGCATGGCCTGCTTCCAAATGCTGCAAGGGCTCAGATAAAAGCCGTAGGCATTGGGTTCAGTGTGTAAATGGTATTGAGGTTGGGTAACAGTCAGGACTGGGCTTAATCCTCCGATGGCAAGAAAAAAAGAATGAGCCCCGAGCTCTGTGTTTGTGAAGAAGGGAAAAAAAAAAAAAAAAAAAAGAGCTCAAACAGGCAGAATAGCTCTGGTTTCAATCCTCTCATGGTAAAGAGCTCACAGGACAGTAATGGTTTCTAGGAACAAGTGTAAATTGACATGGAGCTTCAGAAGAGATGTGGGATCTGGGTTCAATCTCCAAGTGCTGTAAAGCTCAGATAATGGCCAGAGGGGCAATTTCCAAACCCTCTGTTCCAGCCTGGTGCCTGGGAAGGAACCAAGATCACATTACAGCTAAGAAAGTCATTTTCTTCTGCTGCATAACTTAAGACATTTTCCCTTTTAGATTGCGATGAATCCAGCATCTTCTAAAGTTTCAGAGGGAAATGGAGGTGGGTGGGGAGAGGGCTACACGTTTGAGTAGAGCAGAACAACAGAGCAAGATTAAAATCAGACTGTGAGCACCACCTGCTCTTGCATACCCTGTTGGCCACCCCAGACCACTGGGCTTGGGCCACAGAAACTGCACCAGAGAAAACATGAGCAAACAGCATTCTCACTGCTCCACAGTTCCTGCACCACTGAGCATTCCAGCACCTCTGTGGGAGGCAGCTCATCCCACCAAGAGCCAGCAATAGCCTGACCTGAAGGTACTGCTCACTGACACCCCGTACACAAGAGACAGGAGTGAAACAGCGTGTGCAGCAGTAACTCACTCCTGCTCTTGTAGCTCACTCAGGCAGTAGCCTCCTGACAAGGCTAGGCTAGTTTACTTGAAGTTGTTCCACTTTGTATGAAGGAACTCAAATAAAATGTGTATAAAATGTTCAAATATTACTTTGAGTGGGCATTTAAAGTTGGCCTGTTATGTAGGAAACACTTCTTGTATGAGGTTTTATAGAAAGCAGTATTCATCCTGGGAAAAGCTTCAGATTTGATAACTCAGCACTATCTCCCTTCCCTTGAGGAAATTCTTTAAAATCTAATTCTGGTCCCTGGGACTTTCAGCTTTTCCTCTGAAGTTTGAGTAGGATGGACCTTAGAGGACAGGGCCCAGTCACCATGAGTGCTGCTATAACATGCTGCAGTTTGTCTATCTGACCTCCAGCTAGCCAGACTCTTCAGCAACAACTGCAGACTTGGGGTAAAACCTCCAAAACACCCTCTCAGAGCAGCAGCTACCCTACCCATTCCTAATGGCCAGGGGTGCTGAAGACAAGCCCTGTCAGCACCATCCCCTACACAGGCAGTGGGCACAGCCCAGCATTTTGCCCTGTGCAAAGTTATGACACTGGGGACAGGTTACAGCCTGTGGCACAAAGCCTCCTTCCTCTAGGCTTTACCTATGCACATGGAAGGAGCAAACCTGCCAAGCTCAGGAGCATGGCTGCAGATATAATCTGGCTCCGCTGCCAGACTGTTTGCTGACAGCATGACTGTTTTATATGTCTATAAGAGCCGCTATAAGCGCAGCTGTCTGAAAAGCAACAAAATCTATGATGTGTGTTTCTAAATCCAATGACAGCTGGCAGTGCTGCGCTGCAGCTCATTTCTTCTTTTACACAGTTTAGCTAAAACACGTCTCTGCAATCACCCTGATTTATCAACAAACAGCAGTTTCTGGAAGAATTTAAAAGCATTCCCAAATAGGCAAGAAGTGGTCAGCTCTTCAAGCATTCAACAATCTGTGAGCTCCCAATAGGCAGGGATGGAGATGGACATGGACAGCCGATGGGAGGACTGAATGCCCACTCTGGCCACCTCACAGGGAGGACAGTGCTGTGGATCACATTGGGATGGGGGCCTTTGAGAGAGGGGTACCTTGAGCAGCTGCAGAACATTACCTATGAGTGGGGATAACAGTGATTTATATGATTTTAGTCAGGCTTAACGTGCAAATGCGCACTGCCAAGGAGGAGAGGCAAGTTGGACCCTGCACAGTGCTGCTCCCCAGCCAAGGAAGCCACATGGAGTGGCATCTCCTTCTGTGACCAAGTCTCACCTACCAGGCATGGGAAACCCCATGCAACCCAAACCCACACAGGTGTGTCCAAGATAACACCGTAACTTGTTGTACAGCCATGCACTGAAACAATGCAGAGTGAAAATACACAGGGGCAGGAACCATGCCTGTCCTCATGCTCACCTCCAGCTGTGGAGCAGCGTCTGCAGAGCAGATGACAGCAGCTGTCATGGGGACCCACTCCCCTGTGCATCGCTTGTTGCTCAGGCAAGCTGCATCCACATCATTCTTCCAAAGTGCCACAGTTGCAAGGCAGAAGTCTCCTTTATAAGTATTTTTTCTCCACATCACCTGAAGCGCTAATGCTGCAGCAAGAGGATGGATGTTTTCAGCATTTTCCTGCAAAAAGTGAGCTGAGCAGCACGGGCTGAGCAACATCCTATGCACATGTTGCATAGCTAAACTGTAATGAAAGATGTACAGGTACCAAGCATATTTTTAATATGCTCAGCTAAACTCAGTAAAGTGCTTAACCCAGTTAAGCTGTGCATCTAGCTCACCAATACCCTTCAGCCCAGACAGCAGCTCCCGTACTCTGTTTTTGCTGCCATACGGCAGACACACAGCTTGATGCAGAAAAGCCTTGCAAGGGGATGCAAGCTGGACCTACCTGGCAGCATCTTTGGCCCTGCAGAAAGTGCAGTGCCTGGTACCAGACCTCTCCACCTCCTGCCCTCCCATCTCTCACTGCTCCAGGGTAGAGTGACACTGATCAGTCATGCTAGGAAGTGAAATACCACATTGGGAACAAATTCAGCATTGCCAAACCCTGACGTTCAAAAAAATCATGAGTGAAACTCCCAAAAATCATGAGACTGGCTTGAGAAACCTGGTCTTAACATAATGTTCATTGTCTGCTGTTTCAAAAAATTTGGATTGCTTTTATAGGATGTTAAACTCTTCTACCAGGAGAGCTGAAATCTGGCTTGTTTTTATTTTTTTCCTTTAAATGGCAGTTGATGTGCAGCAAAATAAACATTTTATTTTACAAGTTGTTTGGGTTGGCCCCACTTCCCCATGCGTGGGGCTGCAGGCGGTGGCCAGGGAGGCCAGGGCACGCCTGATCCCCTCACCAGCAGGCAACGTAAAGGGGATGCTCTGCTGCTATGCAAGGATCTGCCCATCTACTCTTACAACCCCCAGCTATTTGGAGGGTAAACCCAGAATGCACAAAAATCAGGTGCTTCATTTCACATGTTCAAGTCAACATTTTCTATCGTGCACAGAGCTGCAGTCATGGCGCACCACCGAAAACTGCTGATCCCAGTCCTGGCCCATCCTCTCCTGCCTGCTGACCCCATTCTTGCCATCCGCCAGCCCTGGCTGTTCCCACTCAGCAGAGCGGCTGATTTCCCTGGGAGGAAAAGGGAGTGACTAGGGCTCTTTGCACACTTTGTGAGCTGGGCATCTGGTATTTTTCAAAACTCCAAAATACTTTAACTGAAAACTGTCCTTAAAAAAAAAAAAGTAAGAAACCCAACAAAAAAACACCACATAAAACCGGAAATGTTTCAATCTGAAATCCTTAATTAAAACCACACTCTTTAGTACATAAAGGAGGAAGTTAAAACAGAAATGTACTTTTGCACATTACGGACAGGATTATAATAAACACAAAGCATTGCCAAGAAAGAGGCATTTTCAAGGCTAAAGGAGATGAGCTGCACTCAAATAATGTCAGAGGGCTTGTCTACACTGCTGAGTGTCATTGCATTTGAACATGATAGCAAATGACCAAGCTAGGCAGATGAGGGAGACAGTAATTATTGGCGCAGACTGCTAGCACTGCAGCAAGGACCACAACCCGCTGGGGTCTGTGAACTCCACTGACTTCCCACAGATCCCAGACCCTAGTCTTAATCTGTAAAATATTTGAAGGAACTAGCCCTGAATCTTCCTGCTCCTCTGGGCTCGCAGATACAGCTCAGCTGGAGGGACCCGGTTTGGCAGGAGCTCTCCCTGGCTAATCTTTGGGGGAATCTTGCACCAAAGCACACAGGGTGGAGTCTGAACCTGATTTCAGAGGCATAGAAGAATGGCTGGAAAAGGCCAGCGTCATTAGCCTGATGTCCCACACCACAGAACCTGGATACACCCATGGAGTGCAGGAGTCAAACCCAGTCCCTCAGCAGGACAAATCAGATCTTTCATAAACATAGGCACTGACAGCTTAAAATTTGCTGCAAGTTTAGAAATCAGCCTATCCCTTTGTAAAATTTTGTGGTTACTTAATATCCATGGTCAAAACAGGCACCTGGCTTCTACTCCCAACTGTTTTGGCCTTTAGGGGACTGGATCTTTCTATACCTCTGCCTGCTCCATTTTTGTTTCTTCTTCTGGGTGGCTCAAGCTAAAGAACAAGCCTTTCTAAATACACTTTCATTACGCAGCATTTGTTGTAGGACTTCAGTACCTTCATGGTAATGCAAATTCTTCCAAACTTCCAACCAATTCCACAGCTCTGCTGTTCTACAAGTCTTACCAAGCTATGTCTACAAAGTGCTGCCATGCACAATGCTTAGGATCTCACAAAACAGTAATGATGTGCTGAGGGAGAAGAGGTCTGCTCAGACTCCTGCTCCTTCTCACCAGCCACACAGCTGTGCTTCAGTGTCTGCTTCTGACAGCCTGGCACTGTTGCCTGAGTGAGATGGTCTTCTTCAGAGAGAGACTGATGAAAAAAAAAAAAAAAAAATAGTGTCTGGATAATGATGGTTGGATGGTACCTCTCCAACCTAGAGAGGTCTGGAAACTGGGTCTGAAGGGAGCCACTCACAAAAGGTAGTGAATGCCCCAATGCCAACTGAAGGCTTGGGATATGGCTAAAGGGAAAGGGAAACCACAGTAGGTTCCAAGAAAAATGCTGCATGGGAATAACAGGGTTGCCTTCTGATCATATTATATGTCTGCACATAAATGCCGGGAAAAAAAACAAGACTGCTTTAAGGCCCTCATATACACCTACAGCATTTAGCCTCACACATGCTTCATGGAAAGACATCACTGGAGGAGAATACTGATAGGAGAAAATATAACTTGTTTAGGAAATGGAGGAAATAAGAAGGGGTCTTTTTTTCTATGGAGAATACATTGGGGTTTAAGAAGATGTGAGAAACAGACTCTGTGGATGTGCCCAGGAACAGAGAAAGAGACAAGGAACACAGGAGATGTCCCACAGAGCTCCATTAATCAGAAATAGGACACAAATAGTGCCTATTGGAGCATCTGACTGAAGAAGCGTTGGTAGGAACAGGTAATTTTAATCCCTGACATCTACTAAAGACAGAGCAGGGAAAGATCCCAGTCACACCAAGCTGCTGGAATGCATGGGGAATATTTGCTCAGGAGAAGGGAAAGTAATGTGGGAAGGGATGTTTATTACTTGGATATTATTGATACAGAAAGTTGATTAATAGTCCAAAACTGGAAGTAAATTTGAGTACAAGTGGTTACAAAACCATGAAATTCAGCAATCTAAGACAGCGAAGGAATGAGAACAATGGATTAAAGATAATGTATTTTTAAAAAAGCAAAATTGAAAAAAATCAGGGCACAGGTCAAGAGGATCTCTTGGGAAGGGAGTTTAAGGCAGCATTTCCCAAACAGTGAGACAGAGAGGCAACAGCTGTGCTGTGGGTCCAGGGGAGAGAGCAGCAGAAAGAACAGCTAGAAAATACCCTGTAAATACATACAAGTAAGAGGAGGAAAGAGGAAAACTTCAATCTGTAACTCAGTGCAAAAGAGCAAAGAACATATTGACACAGTCACAGCTCTTTGCTTTAGTTTTCCTAGAACAATTAACTGTGACATGGCTGTTAATTACATTAAGTGTGAAACAGAAGCATACATGAATAGGGTAGAAACAGATGAAAGATCACTTAGGAAACCTAAACTACAGAAGTGCTCAATTATCACTACAAAATCTGTCGGACTGTTTTGTCAAATACAGAAGATTAATATGTATTCAATAAATACTTTTTCTGCATTTTCACCTAGTATTTTGCCATTATCAGCACTCTGATGAAGTGGTTTTACTTCTGGTATACTGGAAGTATACATCCTTCTTTACTCCCCTGGACACAGATGCATCCCTGATACCCTCAGCTTCCCCTCAGCACTTGCCAGCATTTCAGACTCCTCCAGCTTTACTGCAATGGAGATATCACCCTTGGGACTACTTTTCTTTATCCTTTTAAGACGAGCAGGGAAGTACAGGCATCACTCCTTGTGAAGTAAGCACCCAAAGTGGCTCAGGTGAACTCAACAGGAGCTCTACACCTCTATCTTCCTGGAGAACGATGCAAAGCCACCCCAGCCCTAGAGATCAACACTGCAGATATACAGACTTGGATGGGATGGATGTTAAATTTCACAACAGTTACTCTACATCCACTGCTGCCAGCACAACTCCTCCACATTAGTTAACACATCCTTGGTCGAGGTGGAAATAGAGTAGGGGTGCTCACACAGCCTGCCAAGACAGTAGCTCCAAATATAATCCATTAATTGTATCATGCCTAGAGATGGATGTCAAAAATGCAAGGAGCCACGTAGGCAGAGGCAGATGAGAACACAGATCAGATGTGGTGTGTGGGACACAGCTAAACATGCAGCAAAAGGCTCTGCCATGAGCTACTCCAATCAACGCACAGATTTAGGTGTCCGATGTTACCTCTGTTTTTAATACATCCATGTACCCAAATGCTGAGTGACCTACAGCATCGCCCTTCCTCCTGGAACACAAATCCTTCAACTGAAAATATATTCTGGACCTAAAGAGTTGTATTAAAATTGAGTATATGAGGTGCTGGATTAAGCTAATTGTGTCATTGGCTTGCCTTCTGGGAGAGGGATCTGAGATTTTTGAAATGTACTTGTCAGATTTTTAAACTTACTCAGCTTAAAAAAAATAACCACTGTTAAGCCTCTGAAAGGGATTCTGCCCCCAGCCAGAGAAGACAGCCTTCCGAGGCTATTCTTGGGGATAAAGCTTGATCTAAAGAAGCACAGTTTCTCAGGGTTTAACTAAATGTGTTTCACTGGTTAAGTAAATGGTTATCTTTCTGGATATGGCATAATTTCCACTGAAAAATAAACACATGGAAAATATTAAAGTCAACTTATTAAAATAAATTCCCCCAAAACTGCTTGGCAGTCTCTAATTAAATAATTCCACCTGAGAATCCCATCCCCTCTGATCACATAAGGGATATACACACTGGCTCCTACCTCCAGTAAATGGGAACCATGTGGGCAGCATTAGAAGAGGGAAGTGCAAGAAAAGGTGAGCCCAGCTAAAGGCAGATGAAGACACCATGGCACAGGGTGGGGGAAGGAAAATTAAAAAAGAGACAAAAAAGAAGGGCTGAAAGCTTTTGACAGCAGAGAAGAGGAAAGTTTGAGCTTGCTCTGAGCGGGAAGAAAGGTGTTAGCAGTTGGAAGAAAAGGCTAGGTCTTGTCCTGGGAGGAAATGCTTCAAAAGCGTTTACTTTCCAGCTTACCAACAACCTTGCTCCATTTATCGCTGAGGGCTGTGGATGTTGGAAGCTTGATCCCAGAAACTGAGGCTCATTTCACATTATTGTACAGCTGATAAGTGTTACACTTTCAGAACTGAGAAATATATTTATGTTCACAGAGCTCAGAAATGACTCAACAGATTCTCACTCAGATTTCAGGTCATCTCCTCAAGTCATCAGTCTGAAACTTTAGCATAAGGAATTCCCATTTAAAGAGAGATGATAGGATAAGATTATAAACACTCAAACCAGACTTGCAACCACTGACCCAGGTTTCCACATTGTTGTGCTGTATCAGCACCAAAGGGGACAAATAGGGTGAGAGGCTGGACACCAGAAGTCAGGCACCAGGAGCACCTCCTGTAGAGGAAACAGAGACACAGAGGTTGACTGGACAAAGGCTGTAGCAGCAGCAAACCTGGGCAGCCCCAGTCTCTCCCAGCAACACTGGCCAGATCCAGTAGTGGTACGCTGCCATGCAACAACAGCTTTGATAACAAAGCCTGATGTTGATCAAAAAGTAGGTAACTACAGTGATTTAGGGAAGAATATGAAATATTGTGTGTGCACATGTTTAGAAATACTTTTTCTTATGTCATCCAATCAAGAAGTCATATATCCAACATTTGCATTAGAAGAGGGGGCAGCAGTGAGGTGAGGTTTATCAAGCTGGTCCTTCAGTCCATAGTTAATCATTATTTATTTCTAGTAAACTTTACTGCCACCCCAGTGCACACAAGTCCTGGCATGACAAATGCCATATAAGCACCCAACTGTCAGAGGAGCCTGGAAAACCTCATTATTCAGCAGAAGGGAAACCCAGGCTCCAACAGCATCCTGGTGGAGTTTTGGCAATGCTGTTGATAACCCTGCTCCAGAAGGGCATCGGCTGAGGCACTGTACTGAGAGCTGGTTCTAATCAGTCCATTTCCTGCATATCCTGTTCATTGACACCAGAGGTTCTGCAAGTCCTATCAGTGATTTCCCAGTTCTCAAAGGATGGAGATCTGCAAAATTTCCTTAGCCTCTAATGGCTCCTTCCCAAGGACAGACTTGCTAGGAGGTGCAAGCTATTGGCAGCTTGAGGGCCCAGAGGAGCTGTTGACCGTGTTTAGGCCACAATCCAGAAGACTCGATTTCATCCAGCATAAGTAGAGCTGCTTTATTTATTCTAATGGTCTGATGGTGAGGGAGGAGTGCTCCCTGGCTGCCCGCGACATCCCCAGCCCTGTTCCAGACATGGGATTCAATGTACAGCCCTGCTCCAGAAAACACTGCTCACAGGGACAAGGTACCCAACCTCATGTGCCACCTGGAGGCAGGGTTTCAGCAGA
Source organism: Megaceryle torquata (assembly GCA_024611175.1). Lineage (NCBI taxonomy): Eukaryota > Metazoa > Chordata > Aves > Coraciiformes > Cerylidae > Megaceryle > Megaceryle torquata. Next base: position 466 of record JANIJG010008961.1, on the reverse strand, counting down.
CCCATGCTGCCTCCCCAGAGACATTTATTATTCTCTTAAACCTGTTGTCCAACGCTGCGCATCTTCCCTAGTCAGGTATGTCCAGGTGGTTGCTCTGCATCTTGCTGGAGGACCCTTTAAGCCTCTCATCTCCAGCAACACCCAAGCAAAGATACCTAGAGAAGAGTGTGAGAGGGACAGCCAGCTATGACACCTCCCAGGGTACATTCTGGGTCTCCAGGAATTGGTGGAACAGGCCACCAAGCATACAATGCTTCAAGAGTCTTACTTAAGGAATAAAAGCAATAGTAAAAGCCAGTAAATAATGATAGCCCCAGCACTTCACATGCACAACAACTATGATGAAACTCAACTCAGAGTAACCTGTTGTCCCATCTCAAGGTCTGAGAGCAAGATGTCCTAGTTCGCACAAACCAGCAAGTCTGCTGAGCCCTCAAAACTGACTTGCGCCAAATTATAAATAAAG
>JANIJG010008960.1:0-10100 GCA_024611175.1 Megaceryle torquata | reverse complement strand
GGGGGGGGGGGGGGGGGTTTCGCGGGGCCGGGGGGGGAAGGGGGGGGGCGCCGGGTGGATGGGGGGGCTGGGAGGGGGGGGGGAGGGGGTAGGGGTGGGGGACAGGAGGGAAGGAAACGCTTCCTGGGTTGAGCTGAGCGAATCCTGCTCCGACCTGCAGCCGGGAGGGCGCTGCTGCCGCCGGGAGAGGCAGCGCTCGCCGACCCCCCCGGGAGCCGCGTCCCTGTTTTATTGCAGCCGGAAAAAAAGGTGCCGGGTTTGCCTGGCTCCCCTTCCTCTGGGCGAGGAAACTTTGCCTCCATTACACAGGTCTGCCGGGTAGCCCCCGCCCCATCACCCTACCGACCTCTGAATTATTATTCCTCTTATCACCACCGATATTTTTCCGTCGGGCTTGACTCGCTCCTCGGGGTGTGTTGCGTGCGCCCGGCACTAGCGAGAGCCAACATGTCTTACCAGGGCAAGAAGAGCATCCCCCACATAACGGTAAGCAGATCCCGGCACGCAGCGACTCGCTGCCCTCGCTCCTTTGTTAGCGGGGCGGGGAAGGGCGTGAGGCGGGAGCGCTACGGCCGCGGCCGCGCAGTGCCCCGCGGATGGCGGCGGGGAGCCTGCCGCTGTGCGGGGCCGCGGCCAGGCTTCCCCGGAGCTGGGTGTATGCGGGCGCCCGTGCCCACTCCTCCCGACGGAGCTCCGGGCTGGGAGTAAATTTTTTTTATTATGTATATATGCATGTATTTATTTTATTTGATATTTTTGTTTTTTCCCTTTCCTAGTTCTCCGCACAGCCGGGGCTCAGCGCTGCGTGCTCTCTCGCCAGCAGCGGCGGCGGGTCGGGGCGGGGAGGGCCGGCGGGAGTCTTGCCCCGGCGCTTGCGGGGCTGGGGGCGACGGTGCCGCCCTCCCGAGGAGCAGGGCCCGGGGAGGCTCGGCCGCCGGGCGAGGCAGAACAAAAGAGGGAGGGGACGAGCCGCAGCACAACGTGCCCCCGGCGCCGCCGCCCCCCGGCAACGGGCAGGGGCAGCGCAGTCCCCCCGGCGGGGGCGGGAGGAGGGGGGCCAGTGTGGTATGGGGGTGCGGAGAGATGGGAGGTGGGGAAACAGCGCGGGGGGGGAAGCGTGGAAAATCAAAGAGCGCCATGATGCCAGCAACCAACACCTCTGTGCACTGTTAATACATCAGACATGGTGGGAATCAGAAGTCAAAGAGTTAATCATAACCATCCTCATCCTGTCTGTACCTATCTCCTGCTAGATGCTTTTATCTCCGAGCACGACTACAATAGAGCATGCTTTCCATGCCAGAAAGAAAGATCTGGGTCCTTTGGTTCAGTACATTGTTTCCCATAGTTACGCTGGATCGCCAGGGGCTGAGGAGAAAGAATAGGCAGAGCCGGCGGAGGGGTGGGAGTTCAGGGTAAATATCCCCAGGAGTTCGGTCATGCAGAGATATTCTTCAGCGCTGGTGTTGGTTTCCATACTGGTGCCTGCTTTCCTCTTGGGGGCTGTATCAGTGGGTGATGGGGTCACTGCTGCTGTGGCATCCAAGGCAGAGGTGAGCAGGGAAGCAGGATGAGCTCAAAGAGGCTTGGGCTCCTGGATTTACCAGGAAAGCTGGCACCATCAGGGTGCAGGGCAAGTTTCAGTAGCTGAAGAGAGGGCTGACGGGTGGGTGTGGCAGCTTCCTGAGCAAAACTGATGGTTAAAGGCAGATGTGAGCCAGTGTTACAAAGCTTGTAAGCATCTCAAGGCTTTCTCGATATTAAAAAAAACCCCAAACATCCTTCAGCCAAAATATTTGGTCAGGAGGGAAACAGCCTCCTCCTAAAAGCAGTTTTAAGATAGCAAAGTACTGCATTTATACAGTTTTCCCTATCAACAGGCAGCAATGCCTGGTGGCCAAGGCTGAGCCTGGGCGTTGCAGTGACTCTTTGGGTTATGGCTCCTGTCACCTCACCTCAGTCCTCAGTGCGTTGTGTGACTTGCAGTTATTCAGGGTACCTCTGGCCTGGGGGAGGCCCTGCCTGCCCTCTGGGTGAATGTTGGTCGCTTTGTGCATGGCTTGGCCTTCATTTGCCACTGGAGTGTGCAGGTTCCCCCACCCATAGCTGGTTTGCTGTCAAATTTGGAGTTGAAGAAACTGGAAGAATTGAAAGTGTTTGCTTTGGAATCAACAGTTTGTTTTAATTTCTTCACTTCCCACAAATGTCCTTCTCTGCGCTGGTGAGAGGATTGCTGGGAAAAAGAAAGCCCAAACCTCAGCCTGTTCTCTTTGAAATGGGATGTGCGGAAGCTTCTATAAATGAATATTCATTGACTGTAGCGAGTTTTGTGACCAAATCAAAGGCATAAATTAACATTAGTGAAGTTGGCAGGCATCAAACTTGGTCTCCCTTTTTTCATTTTAATATTTTACACTTCCAGCCCTTCTTCTGCTCCAGCAAAAGCAAATCAGGCATTTTGTGTTATACCTTGTTCATGCTGCCCATCCCATAAGAGCCCACTGGCTTTTTCTGCATGTATCTTCTGAAAGCCCTATTGCAGTATGGTAATGGTATTCCAGTATCCTGCTACTAAGGAAATATGTTGGAACTTCAGGGCTTCTGGACTCTGAGGAAATGTGATAGCTCTGTAAAGTTATCCAACAACAACTGGGGTGATGAAATCATATAAAAATGTAATTTGTTACTGTGTTTAACATTCTGCCTTCACACACACCCCCTCTTTTTTTTTTTTTTTTTTGGAGCTACACCAGGTCTTGGATTCATTGGAGTAGTGAGAAACTAATTTTTGACAATGTACTGTGTGCTGATCCTGATGTGAATGTTCCTTACATGGGGCCAGGAGCCATCCTGAGTGCATAAGGAGAAAAGCACCCAGCATCATGTCCCAGCATCCACCCACAGGCACTGTGTGCAGTCAGTACCTGGCCAAAACTTCCTTCTAGAGTCAGGTCTGCAGCATCAGGAGCTTTGTGGAGGAAGAGTCAGAGACTATTTTCAGCTCTGCTCAGTGTGAGAGCAGATATCCCTCTTGGGAATACAACCTTGTGGTGTCCATTCTGAGTTACTCCCCTTTGGTGTATGTGGGCATAACTGACTCTTTGTGCTTTGTCTGACCATGCCTCACCCCCTGACTCCTCCAGACTATTAGAAGTGCCTCACTGTTACCCCCTTCACCCCTTTCCCCCAAAACAGCTTTATTCATGCCTTCCCTTCTCCCCATTCTCCTGTAAGTATCTAGGACATTAGAGACACTGTGGTGCAGAAAAGCCCCCTTTGGCACCAAGTGTCTTCCTGTTCTCATTTACCAAATATGCACCTGCTTTTTTTTTTCATTTCATTTTACCTGCGTTTTTTTTTTTTTTTAATTTAAACCCCTAAACATTCATGCTTCTTGTAGTTTATCTTGTTTGTGGCTCTTCTGTTGCCCTTTATGCATCCCACACAACATCCAGGCTTGCTTGTCATTAGCTGGGCACCAACCCTGCTTCAGTGTAAGGTGCAATTCAATTGCGAGTCAGAGTGGAGAAACTGGGTGCCTTTTGCTGTAGCTGCTGTGGGAAGGACCTGTGTATTTGAAGCTCAGGCCAGTCTCTGGGTGATACAGAATAGAGATGCACTGAACTAGAAAGTGTAAGCACTTTGGTCATGTCCTCTGCACTGTGGTGGAATCCTTGTCGGGGTCTCACTCCCCTCGTTCAGGAGTATTATCTGAGGATGGAGCAGGTTGTGTATAATGTTAGGATTGGCCAGAATGCACCTACAGGAGTGAGTCTTTCAGGCTGTGTAGTACAGTCAGCCATCACGTCTATTCTGAGGTGTTTTTCTGCATGAGGTGGCAATCTTTTGTGCTTCGGTTGTGCAAGCATGCTGTCATGCAGACCATATTTTCTAGGGTACATCCCCCCAGCCCATTGCTGTTAACATTGCTATTATACTCCTCTTGTGCAGCAGGGAATCAATGGGATGATGACACTGAAAGATCTGTTAGTAATTATTTTGGCTGGTGTGTTATGGTAGTGCTTGGCACTTTTCAAGCAAGGCCTCAGCCCAGATGAACTCAAAATTACAGTATAGACAGCACAATTAAAAAGAAAAGGCATCTGGTGTATAAATTGTCAGAGGACTTGTTTGTTCCAGTAGTGATTGCAGCCATTAAAACAAAATCAGTGTGAGCTTGGTGAAGAGGAGGTGTGAAGACAACTCTACTGAGCAAAGGGAGAATAGCTAGTCACCAAAGCAAATGCAAGGAGGGACACAGGAGAGGCAAATGATGCTCAAATCTCTTAGGAGAGGGAATAATATTCTTGGGAGTGGTCCAAGGGATGGCATATGAATGGGGGAAGGAGCCACTGGTCCTGAGCTGTCAGACTGTAAGACATGGGGAGACAGAGAGCTCAAAAATGTAGTGTTACAGAGGAAGGATCTCTCTTTTGGGCTTAGCAAGAAAAGAGAAGAGCTGGCACAAGATGAGAAAAAGAAGCAGATGCAGAAAAACGAAGGGAGACTGGAGAATTTCAGAGGAGTGGGCACAGAGAATAAATTTAGTTGTAGCCTTTTGAATTGATTGATGTGATGAGAGCTGAGAAGTAAGTAGGCTTCAGTTGAAGAAAGCAGAATCCTTTGAGACATTAAAAAATGCATCTCTCTGGAGTCCTCCTGTGTGAGACACTGATCTTGAGCTAACAGTTGAGAGTCAAGATAGAAACTTTCTCTTTGGCCTGAGAAAAGTGCTGGAGTAATGTAAGGTGTTCTGGTGTGAGGTAACAGCAGTGTGAGAGCTGCTAGCTAATTCACTTAAGACACCAGGGTGGACATGTCCATGTCCACATACAGATGTAAGGCGTGGTGAGTACCTGGAATGGGGAACTGAAGTCCTTGCCTAGATGTGGATCTATTCCCTATCTCCCCTGGCTGTGCTTTTTTCCCCACCCACCTTTGCTTTACAGTATGAAACTACACACAGATTAGGGTGTGATATGCCAAAAGTGTTTGAAAAGCTTACTGAGTTCTGGGCACGGGACAATGACTCACGTTTTTATTCTGCTATTTGCACAAGATTTGGACTGATTTAGAGAGCACTTTTTGTCCTGCTTTAAAACACCAAGGCCTGGGACTTTTGGATCCTCTCTTACTCTTGAATATTTGCTTAATACTCAAAGTTATATTTTTCCATATGTAGCTGTTTAATAGACTTAGCCCTTCTCAGTTTACCTGTCTGCCACTGAACATTAGTGAATTCATATTGCAAATTGCACTGGACTAGAGATGTTTTATCTGATCAGTAACAATTGTTGGACTTCCCACCATCTTTTCTGTGATTCTGTGATGTCTTTTCCTTTCCTTTTTGTACAGGAGAAAATGTGGCCATAGTGTTTAAGCCACTTCTAGCTGATGTCTTAAATTACATTCAGAGTAGGTCCTTCTGGAGATATTTTTAGGGAAATTGAAACCTTTGGCAGAGAAACAGATAAGAAGGGTTTAAGGCAGTGATTCCTTTAACTGCCACAGCAAGTTTGTCACTCAGTGCCCACATCAGGGCTTTCAGCATCATAGCTGATGCCACCACAGGAAGCTGAGCTGTGTTTTGCTGGAAGCTGGGCAGATTTGGAAAGGAGACAGTTGCTCTCTGGGAAGATAACTGATGTGGTGAGGCAGTTGTTCGACAAGTCTGAATCTCTTTCTTACAAGTGCTGAGAATGATCACTGCCAATGAACCATTTTCCTGAGAAGAGGTCAGGGTCTGTTTTCTGCTTTGCTGCCATTTCTTTCATAAGCAAGTTTATACATGTGGTAGACAGAAGAAGCATTATATTCCTTTGTGAGATCCAGGAGACGCCACTGCCTTGTTAAGCACTTGGTCACTGTGAGAGTTAGTTGGAGTAAATTTCTTCCTGCTCTTATAGGTATAAGAAAGATGGAACAGAGATGAACAGCAGAACAATTTGCAGGTTTCTGATACTACTGCATGTAAAGATCATGGTATTGTCCTTTGGGACAGATATTTTGGGATTACTTTTGCTTGTCATGTGATACACTTATTGTCACAAGACAAATTTTTGATATGTAGTGATGTCCTGATGAGGCTTAAGGCCCCAGGTCTTGCTCAGGTGAATAGTAAAAGTCACCAAATAATAAATGTCCCCACTGGCTTAAGTAAAATCTCCACTCTGTGTGGAATCTCTCTGAGTAAAGCCAATCACCATTGCCCACCTTGCCCACGGCTGGCTAAAAAAGTATGCAATGCTTACAGTGAAGAGACTGTGGAAGGATTTTCAATGGACCAATGCTGATACCATGGGAGGTGGAGCAGCAAGCCTTGCAACTTGCTATGACTTGCAGGGAAAGTAGATATGTGAGGGAACGTGACAGTAATGTGTTGTAAGTGCAAACAATACACTTTGTATCTGTATCCACCACATTTAGTCAATCATGAATTACTATTGCTAATGTCATAGTAAAGGGCATTTTATACTTTTCTGCTTCCTTCACATCCACCTCTGGTGTCCAGAGAAGAGATTCCTTACAGTCTTTGTTGGATTTCAGCCTTGAGTGATGCCAAGATTGATGTGTCCCAGTAACCTGATACAGGTTTCTGACTAGAACTTAGGTAAAATTCATCTTCAGTTCAGTGGCATACATCAGACAGCTGTGCTGTAAACTGCTGGGTTGGTTTTTTTTGTTGTGTTTTTTTTTTTTTTTTTTCCCCCAAGTTTAAGCTTTTCTGTGAATGGCTTGCTGAGATTTTGAGATCAGGTCTAATTGATGTAACCTGTGTGTAACCCAAAATATGGCTATAACAACACACACTACAATGGGTGCAACTCTCCAGCCTATACTTAGGTAGAACCCCTGCTGATGCTAATGAATATTGTCATCAATAGGGTGTTTTTTATGCTTCCCTTCTAAAAGCAAAGCAAAGATGACATTTACAGGGAAGAAATCCCTATAGAATGAGTAGTTGTAGCCCTTTTAGACTGTGTGATTAAGGAGTAAAATTGCTAGCTGAGTATGAAGTCAGGTCTCCAAAGGGGAAACAAAAGAACATCAGATCTTTTTAATGAATAAAGATGAATGAATATATTGGCTACAGACCAAGGTACAGCATTACTACAATCAACATAATCCTTTCTAAATTAATTGCCATATACTGGAGTGCATTTGTTAAGAAAAAAGACCTTAAAAGCAGGATTCTCCATTAGTGGCCTATTGGAAATGATGCCTCAAGGATACAATGTTTTACAAGCAATTCCCTGAGCTGATTCAGGGATCACCCTAGCTAAAAATTACTTCCTATGGAGGGTAACCTGGATGTGAAATTCAACAGGAAGGATAGTGCTGATTAAAAGCAGATCTTCTGTAAGTAGACAGTACTTCATGAAATCCCATTTACAGCTGTTTGATCCTTATGAAAGGATTTTTTAGCAAGCATTCCTCTTGGGAAGGGTGTCTTTCCCCTTTTCCTATTAATCTTAAAAATATTCCTTATTTGTAAGTGCTTTGCTGAAAGCAAGGTAATTTAACTGTATTGCATCACAATTAAGTCTGAATCTGACCAGCTCTGACAACCAGATACACACACACAATCTTTTGTATATTATAGGAAATAACTCTGCAAGAAGGAAAACGCAAAAGCAGAGAGGAGCTCTGAGTGTCTCCCTCCATTGTTTGCCAGTGGGAATTCTTTTGCGAAACTGCTCCCTTGCAAATAGTCTTCTTGTGAAGATTTGGATAATCAAGGAAAATTGAAATATCAGCCTGTGTCTTTTGAACCTTCCCTCTAAATTGGGGTGCCATGTCTTTTCAAACTCTCAGTGGCCTTTTTAATCCATCTCTCAAATGCTAAAAATGTAAAGATGAATCTCTTGGCTGCAGGTGTGATAACATGGCTTAATGCCTTCTTATGTATGTTTCCTTTAATCTGATAGCTTTTAAACCACATACACTTAAAGGCAGAGAACTGGAAATACAGGTGGATTTGCAATTTAAACTGTTTTCAAATGGCTGTTTTGCATAAAATCCTGTCATCTTTAGGGCCATTGACTTACTTGGATTTTAGAGAATACAGCCATTGTTGCTCTAGAGATGTTTGGACAATGGTATATTCTAGTAAGTCCTTAGAATTATGCAAAGGATGAAATCACTGCTGAGTGTGTCCTCCTCCTTTAGGCCTGGGAAATCTGGGGCTAAGAGTGTTGCAAAGACTTTTTCAGTTGGCAGTGGCTGCAATGCAGCAACTGAAGTCAAAATGCAGGAATGAAACAACACGTAGACCCATATGCTGGGTTTGTTATTTGAAGTTCATTGTAGTTAAATTGTAAAGCAAACTATAAATAGTTAAAAAGACATGGTTTACTTGATTCAGAGATGAAAATGTAGTAGGTAGACATTCTATTTGTGGAAGAAAATCAGGAATGTAATATCATCATAATTGCAGTCTGGACATAGGCTGCTATTTGGTGTAAACACTGCTTTCAAAATCTCTTTGAATCTTCTAGTATGGTTAGAATACATAATGTCAGAATCATTCTTTCTTTTCTTTTTTTTTTCCAACTCCATTTTGTAGTGGTTTTCTCAGAAGGGTGACTGCAGGTGCGGTACCATGGTTATTGATACTGAAGAAAAGTGTGTCATTTGCTATAACTTGTGCTGCATTATATATTGACACTGCATGAATTTGAGATAATAATGTATTTAGTAAATCTTATGTCAGAAAATGACAGTTTCTGTTACTATGTTTTTCAGTAGTTCCAGAAGCAGATTGAGAACTGCATGTGTCAAAAATATACTTGAATGCTGTTTATTTTTAATTACTTCTAGCTCTGAAAGAAAAAAGGCTATTTTTAAATTTCTTTGCAGTTCCTGCTCTAACATTTAAATCTAACATTTGGATCATATTTACAAATAACCCAGAACTGAGTGGTTTACTAATCAAAGGAATTTGATTTCATTTGTAATTGTGCAGAGGCCACCGCAGAACTGGGGACTGCAGCAGGGCTCAGGCTTATCCTCTAGCAGGTTGATGCAGATACTGTTGGTCTCTGCTGGCCTTGTACTATTGGGGGTGTATGAAAATATGGACATGCTTCACAAGAGCTGAGCCAAGCTGGTTTAAAAAAACTCAGCAAAACAGACATTTTGTACAGGTTGTGTCAGTCACCAGCTTACAGATGTTTCACGTTGCTCTTACTGTAATGCAAACAATAGTTGCAAAGGGAGCAAAGCCACCGCCTTGTTTCTGAGCAGCCAGCCCCTCCTCCTGCAGCAAACGATGCTGAGTTTGTGGTATCTCCTTCTGCTGCCATGAAAATTGCTGTCATGTTGCAGACTAAGCTCTGTAGCTTTGCTGTCAGATTAAGCAGGAGAAGCTAGACTGCTTAGCAAAAAATTACCATGAAAGCAGTGTGTAAAGTTTGAAGGTGAAGAGCTGTGAATAGTAGAAATGGCTATATCATACTCAGCAGCGAGCCAGGAGGTGCCGGAGTGCTTGTAAAATGGAGCTGCAGGGAGACAGAAGATAAGCATCGTTGCTTTGCTGATGCTGTGTCATAGCCAGGCACAAAATCTGGAAGCAAACAGCTTTGCATTGATGCGGTCACATCATCGTAGCAGTGATGGGTGAAGGAGAAACACCTCGTCTCCCACACTCACAGTGAATGCTGAGCAATGGCATGGATTTACAGTGGTGCTTTCTGCACCTCCCACGTCAATGGCAGCAGTTGTCTTTTTACCGTTGAATCCTGGCACCTAATGAATTGCTTAGTTTATGTGTTCAATATAATGCTCCCTCTCTGTTTTGCTGTGTTCTCACTATCTGTCCTTTGCAGGCTGGAGGGAGGAGAGGGTCCTGGCATCTTCCCTTGGCTTGCACCCGGAAGAGCTAGGCTAGCAGTTTCTTGCACCAGTCAATGCACTGAAAACTTGGTATGGAGCCCTTAGGGCTCAGCAGGCAGGCACCAATGACAGAATCATGGAATCACAGAATGTCAGGGGCTGGAAGGGACCTCGAAAGATCATCCAGCTCAACCCCCCTGCCAGAGCAGGATCACCTAGACCAGATCACACAGGAACGTGTCCAGGCGCGTTTTGAATATCTCCAG
>JANIJG010008957.1:0-22550 GCA_024611175.1 Megaceryle torquata | reverse complement strand
AGAAGAAAAAAAAAAAAAAAAAAAAACCACCAAAAAAAAACAAAGGGGGGGGGGGGGGGAGAGGGAGAGAGACAGACAGTAAATAAACTGTCCTTAACCTGCTTTTATCTGATCCCTTTTTGTAGGGCTGGCAGATCCTCTGGCTTTAACACAAGCGGTTGCTGCTTATCAAAGCTGTCACTTTATTGGTATGCCAGAATGTGAGGTAAAGGTTTCATTCATTCACTGATTTGAAAGAACTGCAAACTGTAAAACCTGTCTAATTATAAAAAGAAACAGAAATTGCAAAGACCTAAAAGGAGTGTCCCTTTTCTTCTTTTCAGGTGATTCTAGCACAATGTGTAGTGTATTTTGCCAGAGCACCAAAGTCTGTAGAGGTATACAGAGCCTATAGCAATGTCAAAGAGTGTCTGAGAATGAACCCAGGACCTCTGCCACCTGTTCCACTGCACCTGAGAAACGCTCCAACAAGGCTCATGAAGAACTTGGGCTATGGTAAAGGCTATAAATATAACCCCATGTACAAGGAACCTGTAGAGCAGGACTATCTACCAGATGAGTTGAAAGGAACAGACTTCTTCAAGGAACAAAAGACATGACAGCCTTCCTCTGCTTTCGAGACTCGTACGCCTGTACTGGGATGGCAGCTCCCCTTACAGATTCAGCCATCTGGTACTGTGGTTGGAAGTATTAAACCACTGAGCCTTTCAGATACTTTCTTATCCTTCTGGTTTTACCACTGTTATTCTGAAGATGTTTTGTAAAGAATTGGTTAGGCAATATAGAAATGAAAAAAAAAAAAAAAAACTTTATCAGTATAGTGCTGTCACCCTCTGGTTCAAATTAAATGAAGAAAAAAGTAGAGACTTACATTTCTGGCTTTTGCTGTGAGACAAGGAGTATTATTGTGCTGCTTTTTATTCCTGGAAAAATAGTAAATTGTACACCCCCTGCTAAAATACGGTAAGAAAAAAGTTATTGCAGTTTGATTCTTTCTCTTGCGATGTTTCAGAGACTAATTTTGTACATTCATTAAACCAATAAAGCAGTTAAAAATAGCGTCTATGCATTTGTTTAAATATTCTCGTGACAGCAATATGGTTTTGAAAGTTTGAGATTCCTTTAACTTTGTCATCTCTACTTTCCAGAGCAAGCTTAGATAAATTTGGAAGTAGAAAAGTCATGAAAATAGCCAAATTATGGTAGTTTTTGAAGGTGTACCGCTTAAAAATGTTATTGTGTGATGGCTTTTTGGAAAGGAGATTCCTGGTAGAAAACTCTCATGTATTTCCATTTGTGCTTCAGGAATTTCATTAGCTTTGAATTGGAAAGCTGAGGCACACAAATTGACCTGCTGCAGTTATAACAGAGAGCTTGGCTTCCTCTTCCTACTGAAAACATATCCACATCCAAGGTGACTGTTGACTGAACATTTCAGTGAGTGGAACGTATGGTCCTGGCAGTGTTCCTGATGTTGACAACATTCCTTCACGTAAGTGCTGATTATTTTCCTTCTCAATCCCCCTTGAGTGCGCAGTGGTCCAGTGCGCTGGAAAGCCACTGACTGCTAAAACCGCATAATGACTGTGCTAACTAGCAGTCGAGTAGCAGAAGAGGTGTGTGTTTGGATAGAGGACCGTGTTTGGCTAGAATTACAGCAGATAATTAGTGACATTTTTTGTTACTGAAATGCTGAGTAGCCACTGGGGCAACTGTCCACACTTGTCAAAATGCTGCAGGGTAAACTGGTGACCAGCGAAGGAGACGTGCATCTTGTCTAAAAATTACCATCTACGCAGAAGTGCGGTGCAGTTACAGCTGGATTTGCTCAGTAACTACTCATGTTTTCCTTACTACGTGTCACAGAAACCTTTGTTACTGATTACCCGATGGACTTCAAGGATTCCTGTCCTGATCCTGCTTAGTTTATGAAATGTGATGAGGTCAAAACTTACAATGGTTTATCTATAGCTTATGATCTTCTTTTGCTGTTCAAATAAATGCCACGCCTATGCTACCTGATATACACAAATTGATGGCAAGTATTTCTTGACAGCAGAGGTATTTGGCGCTGTGCGGAGCAACAGGGGTTGCCACAGCCGTGCATCTGGAGGTTGTTCAAAGCAGCTTTCTCAGAGCAGGACGTCTGTGGTTTGAGGATACAGTTCCAAGTTGGGAAGCTAACTTTACCTCTCTTGCAGGAGGAAATTCAGCTGATTACTCTTAGATTTCAAGATAGATTGCTGCATCTTGACCTTGATCGATAGTTTTCAATATACAACCTGAAAAAGTCTTTTGATTACTGTTTTCTCTTGACCAAAGGATATTTGTATTGGAGATTATTTTTTTTGTCTGTGTGTGTGAGGCTCCCAGCTTGGTAGTCTTCATATTAAGTTCTTCTCATGACAAAAACATAGGGCTTAAGCCAAGGATCGTGGTACAAGTGAAATGTTTCAGCAATTAAACTGATGGCATGACTACATACTGTTAGAGGGTTTGACTCGGACTCTTTAAACATTGCTACGTGTTCTCCTTCCTCCTGTAAGTACCGGTGTTCTTCACACCGGGATGGTTTAGCAGGGTAGGAGCTACATCTCTGAGTTTGTGCCTGCCCTTTCAAGATATGTAGAAAGTTAGGAACAGAGGTGAAAGCATGGATTATATTAATCCAGAATACTCTTGGCAAAATTATTTGTGCCATCAACCAACGTTCCTTTTAATACTTAAGACACGGTGAGTTGATGTAAATGTTTCTTCAAATGGCACATGAATTGCAAGCGGACCCCAGCTTGAAAAACAAATCAAATAATGGATTGGTAAACCTAAAGGTTGGTTTTCTGTCTTACAGGTGTAGGAGAGGTTGATGTGTTTCCCTTGGCAACTGGCAGAAGCGTTGGGCATTTTCCCATTCTTATTTCTTTTATTAGCAAAAATAACAGGATAACCTCAACAGATTTTTCTTAACTTTGTTAGTACCAACTAATACACAATTGTAATTTGCTATAAAGTTTTACTTAAGGGAAACTCCAGACTGTAGTTTCCTGCCTGTGGTTGACATAAAACTGTACTCAAAGCCTTAATTTTGTATTTACATCTCTTTTAGCTATTTAAGACTTGATCAGACTTCCCTTGTTAACAACAAATTGTGTCCCAGGTGTTACAGCAAAAGTCCACAGTAGTTTTGCAGAACGGTAATCACGTGTTTTGCCCCGTATGCCTCTCTAGTACCCCCTGTTCTGGTGCATTCAAGGCGGACCTGATGAAAATCCTCTGTGGTGATCTGCACTCAGCAAAGACTTGGTGAAGTTTAGCTGATAGGAGTCTCTTATCAGCCGAAAAAGTTTGTGGCTGTAGAGGCTACAGCCATTCCAGCTGTCCAGTGATTATTATTTTGTCCGCAGCATCTCCTCTGAGTTGCTTGCAGGCCACTGCAAAATTGCAAACGGAGATCATCTCTCTTGTATTCTTAGTGCTCCGTGATGTAAAGTACAGAGGAAGAAAGAAAATTGGCTTTGGTGAGCTTGTGGCTGAAATGAGGAAGATTAGCATATGCTGCTGCCTAGAGAGGGTGGAAGTGAGGCGCTGAAAACACCCGCAGGTAAGACAAAGTAACTTAAAAGTAGCTACTGACTGTAGCTGTTTGTCCCCTTAAATACGGCCTAAAACTTTCTGCATCAGCAGAAACAAGAGGTAATAAGAAACCGCAACAACGCGGCATAGTCCGTGCAACAAATCCTTCGCGTTTCCGGTGGACGACGGTCTAGGGGTGATACTTACGCATATTTATGTCATTGATATGAATTGTCGTTCAAGCAAACACGGAGTTTTCTGCCCTGATCCGAGTAGACTGTGGGTCGTCCTTTCGTAAATACTTAGCGGTCCTTTCTCCCACCATTGGCCTCTGAACACCCGTGCATTATCCAGACAGTGCTGGGCTGCAAGTTTTCTCTGACTCGGCAGTGCTCCTCCTGTTATTTGGAAGGAGGCAAAGACCCGTATTCCCGTGCAGAGCCTAGGACTTTTCCACATCTACTGCCTCACACCTCCATCTGCAACGTGGCATGATACATAAATAGTATTTTATAATGTGCTGTGATGTTAAGGAAAAAGGATAAGAGATCTATTCCCACACTCCCCTACTGATGATGAGGCTACGCCAGTTCATGGACCAAATTGCAAGTTCTCCAAAAACTTCAGGAAAAAAAAATATTTAGGCCAGACATATGATGAGGGTAATAACTGAAGTATTCTGTACTAATAGATAAGGTACAACGTAACTATTGAAGCGGGGGTGGAGATGTAGGCATTGTCATTCCTGTAATTTTACAGGCAAGTTATGCAACAATAAAAGTAGCAGAAGATTGTTATATCAAGTACCCACAAAGGATCGTTCTTTATTCCTCATATTACAGAGAAAATACTGTAACTGTAAATGATCAACTGTAAACTGTTAAGTCTCTCAGCTGTGTAGAAGTGGCCTTGAATTTTTTCTACTAAAAACCACATGAGAGGTACTGCCTGGAACAGAGCATATATTGGTTAGTTATATATAACCCATTAGTGGGCTATAACTACTTTTTCAGGACCATTTTAACTCAAGATTTACTTACTAACAAACACTGAAGACACTGACAAAAACATGGGTTTATTTCGCTTTGCTGGGCTAGTTCTTGGAGGACCTGAAGTGTTGCTATTTGGATCAGATTAATTAGAGGGCATGCCTGATGCAGGCTTACGGAGTATGAAAGGTAGGGGATTTAGTGATGCAGAACACCAGCAAAGCGTGAAGACAGGTTTAGAATTACTAGCAAGAAATTTCAGATTCTTTTCTCAGTAACGTTAGCTTTTATATATTGCAAGAAATTGAATCTTGTGCTTGTGCCAGTTCACGTCCATTGTTACTCTCTCCTGGTTCCCTGTAGGTGCTGGCAACTCGGGTCGTGAAACTTCTGGGGGAAGCTGTTGGTTCACACAATCATCTTTTCTACGGAGTAATTTCATTTTTAGTATTTTCACCTACTCTGCCACGGGCCAAGGACTTCCTACAGCTGATCACACCTGCTGCACCAGTGGTTTCCTTTGGAGCTAGCCTTCAGGTAGAGCTATTTTTCTACTCTTTGTGTGCAGAAGCTTACATTTTGAACGTAAGTTGAATAAAAAGATTTATGTGCTGCTTAAAGGCAAAATTAATAGACAGTTTGCAACTACAGAATTTATTGTGTCCCACTTAGAACCAAGGTTGTACTGGTAAACGGTACAGTACCCAAGGTATACATGCTACAAGCAAGTAAGCTCCCGAAATAAACCCAGAACACTAACAGTATGTAATTAGCGGTTCTCGGGCATAAGGCTGTTGCACAGTAAAAAAGGTTTGCGTATAAAGAGGCAGGGGGAAGTCAGCTTAGTAAATATGGAATCCTTGTACATAAAAAGCCACGCTGAATATTGATTGCAGATTATCCAGAGTCATCCTCGGGGAAGCTGAGTTATTTTTTGAAGATCACATAGGTTCTGGCTAGAATCTAATCTCATACTTAAAGCTTCTGGTCTTGCAGAAAGGCATCCATTAGGTTCAAGCACCTAAAACCTCTTAAGCTCTGGCCCATTTTCATATTTTCAATAGTAAATAGCACCAGACTATACATTTAAAAAAAATTTTCTTTAAAGATGTCATCTAAAGTTGTTATTATTTCTTCTCCTCATCCAAAAGCTGCATTGCAAGTTTTCTGGCTAAAGACTGGGAGTTACTTTTGTTTAAACAGCTTAATCCTTCCTCTATTAATAGCTGTCTCTAAACGAATGTTATCTGACCTTCTATTTTGTGACAGAACTAGGTAAACTCAGCTGCTCAGGAACGTGCCTTTTGGTGTTCAGAAGTATTTTATTGATGTATCTTTAAAAAATAAGACTTTGTGGGAGGAATAGCTTTACAAGAATATCCTAGTATGCAGGCATAAAGAAATGTATAATGATGATGATGATAAGTTATTACAATAGGAGGCTGTCAACGCAGAGAAACCCACGCAAGGATGCATATAGGGCGATCGCGTGCTTTAAAAGACACAGTTTTCTTCCAAGAGCATTTCTATTTCTAGTCCAATTTTAAAAAGATTTCTTCGGCCTGTAGGTGAGATTTTCTTAGTTATTAAAGATTTTGTCAATCTCAAGAAAGAAAAATAAATGACTCCTCAGTTTCTCTGTTTTTATGGAAGAGGCAGAATCTCAAGTCAAAGTTACTAGGAACTCTAGACAGGCGCATTAACTTGCTACATCAAAACCCAGCTCATTTGTGAGCAAAGGTGTCACTGACTACAGCAGGGACGGGTCTGCAAAAGCCCAGCTCTCTTTTATGGAGAAGCGTATCTGCCGAAGAAAAGCACGCTTTGCGTCGGGTTGTGGCGAATAAAGAAAAGGAAAGGATGGTCGGCGTTGAAATCCTCTTCCATAACCATGCATAGCATAGCAATGCCAGCAGTGGCAGCTGCAGCTTCTGTGCCTTCCTCATTCACTTCTACAAAAGCCTTGTGGACAATTTGAGAGAGAGAGAGGTCACATGCCCCTGACATTCCAGACAAGTCAGCCTTGCTGCTGTCAAATACATCCAACAAGCCCAGAGTGGCTAAATCTGATTTCAGGTCATAGCTTTCTTCTAGCTTAAACTTTGGCAAACGCACGTGAACATCAGTAGAGTATAGATGCTCTGGACATGTCCATTCCTGGAGCTTCTCTAAGGTAAGCTGCTTTTCCAGCTAGAAATAAAAAATAAAAAAAAAACTAAACAAACAGAGGTCATTACATATCACCAGTGTAGAAATATTTCATTTTCAGTAACATTTACAAGGCTATAAAACAACTATACAAAAAGGACCATACCCATATCTTTGATACCTCCATATAGATTAACAAATACTATTAAAATAAAGTGGAGTCAGTGTAGTTTTTACTTTACAAAATAATACAGACATTTGCTTCTTGCCGCAATGTACAGAAGGGAAAAACATGCACTGATAGCAACTAAACCCAGTCATTCTTACTGTTTTAATGGAAGTACGTAATTAAAAACAAGTAACAAAAATAAGAGGTCAAAGAAGCTGATGTGTTCCTAGCCACTTAATGGAGAACAATCTCACTACTTCAAGTCTAAGAAAATAGAGACTTTGAAAGGTAATGAAAGAAAAGGTCCATCATTTAAAAAAAAAAAAAAAAAAAAAAAAAAAACAAAAAAACCAAACCAACCAATCAAATAAAAATAGGCAAGGCAAGCTAATTCTCATAGTTAACTTTGTTTTCAGTCTCCTTCGTGGTTCAGTTCAGCAAGCCAAAGGACCCTAACACAAGTTAGAAAATCAAACAGATGTCCTCTTCACGATGCGGCGCGCGCACGTACTCTATTGCAGCGCTAGTAGAACACTGTCTAAAAATAGTTTTGATAGATAGGGGGCTTTGAGAACGTGGCTTCATTAAGATTTTAATTTTGAGTGGTTGAACTTAGCCATTAAATAACTGCATTAGCTTAGGTGGGTCACCTTCTGCAGTCCAGTGGAGTCATCTTCAATGTCATCAGGTAACAGGATGATCATACTAAGTCTTCTTCCATCATAAGGCAGCTCTAAAACCCGGATCTTCACTTCAGGAATGTACCCATAATTAAACTTCTTTTTCTGATACATCATTTTCACTGTCTTTTGTTCATTCTGGATGGATAAAAGGTACCAAAAGTAACAGTTGAGAAAATACTAATTTAAAGAACTGATAAAGAATAAAGTAAGTAAAAAAATGCATTCTTGCAAAAACTCTTCCTCCATTATATCAGGTGATTACAAATCTGCTTTCATCGGAGTCCTGACTGCCCGTTTAGTAACAGTTTCTTCTGAAGGCATGAGTATGTTACCTTCGGTTCTCCTTTGCCTTCTGTAGCACAGTCCTCACGGAAACAATTTATTCAAATTGCTGTACTTTTATATTGCTCTAGCATCCGAAATGACAATGTTTAAAGTCAACAAAGATAATTCTTTTCAGCGTGAAGCAGATGACTCTACACAGTATCTTGTAAAGCTGCTAGCATAAGCAGAATATAGAGCAAGGAAATGAGGCTTAACTAAAATGCGCTATCACCTTAATACTGATTACGTAGCATCGCAAACAGGTGCGGCTCCTAGCAGCTGAAACTGCGAGCAGACAGACAGACTGCTAGGCACAGGCAAGGTCCTAATCTAGATGTGACAATTGTCTCTGATACTATTCCGGTAAGTGACACAACAAATAGCTTGCTGAATACAGAGAAATACTAAAATCTATTAAAAAAAAAAACCCCTTTCAGTTGAACAGAAAACATTCGTTAAAGACTTTCTGTTTCTATTTTTTTTATTATTATTATTTTATCTGTAAGCAAAGCTTCACTTTAGCCACCTGTATTATTTGACTTTTTCATTAGATATATACTACCCAGACACATCTGTATTACCTTGTTTAACCTAAATGGCATGTCGGTGGTGTCGGCTTCTTTAAATTTCTCGGCCCAGTTCCCTTTGAAATAAATAGCGTTCACCAGTACAAGCCTGGTAGTGTTATCAACTGAGCCTTCAGACAGCAGATTAGGGATTTTACCTTCAGAGGGGGCAGGGAAAAAAAAAAGTTACAACACAGTCTTGTAATAAGGTGATGGCATATAAAACATACATAAGAAACTGACGCTACAGAAATACTAAACGTTACTAACAGGATTTGCCCACTCCTGTAATAAAGTGTGTTTCAGTACCTGTCTCTACCTTCACTGTACTTTTTAATAGTACACACTACTGTAACTTTTGATATACAGCACAATGAAAATGTAATATTTTTAGCTTAAACTGTCACATATGACTCATCATACGGGAACTAGAAAACACCCCCATTTGGGATTACTGAATTTAGAAGCATATATACAACATGGACCAGGACTATCTGAAACAAATCATCCAACTCGGGAGTGTAAACCATATGTTCAGGCATCTCTCCTGCGGTTGTCGGCCTGAATGTGAAATAATGGAAAAATCCCAGGATTTATGAAACTGTTTAAATATCTTCAACTTTTCTGGTTCTGTCGATATATTAAGTTAATAGCCCAGGGCAAAACTAAACTGTTCTAAAAACAGCACAGAATAAAGCCTATTCCTGGTCCTGAAGTATGGTTAATAAAGTAACCGGCAGCATTTCAAAGTAGTTTACCTTTAGTTTCCTCCTCTACCCACTTGTTAATTGCTTTTCTGGCTTCATCATAAGCCTGAAGAAAATCAACTGTAGCCAAATCAGCTCCATAAAATTTCTGAGTATTAGTCAGGAAATCCTAGATTTTGGAACGAAAAGAATAGCTTTCATTGCATGCAGAAAAGAAGACATCTCTTTATGAAGTAGATAAGGTGCATGTCAAACAGATTATCAGTAGCTCTGAGGTGGGGCTCTAAGTGCACTGCTTGGGGTGTTTCTGAGGTTGTTTAGTTTTGGGGGGTTTTTTTCTGTCTCAGAAAGAGCCTCATAATACATCTGCCACATATATACCTGATGAGGTGCTTTCTGCAGGTGTAGCAATATTTACCTGTCATTTTCCTGAAATAAGCTCGAGCTCAGCTAGGATAAAACAAAAACCATTCAAAAGAGCTGAAGAGGGATAAAAGTAGCAGCCTAGGTACACACCAAGGTGTTATTCGCTGGTAAAGAGGCACATTGTTTAGACATTGGGCATCGCCTCCCAAATAAATACAGCGTTTTCAAAAATATTTAAGTAATGCGGTATTAGACCAATGAAAATACTGCAAAGCTGCACCAAACACAGAGCTGATTGCACCCCAAAAAGTCAATTGCTCCAGACACAAAGCTGGTTGCATTCTAAAAAGCTGGCGGGAACAGAGCGGGATGTTGTCCCAGGTACTGTAAACTAAGAACATAAGTGATTTTTCTCTCAAGCCCAAGGGTGGCAGAACCAAGCAAGTAATGAAAAAGGTTTGCCGTGTAACATCCTTCAGGTGAGCTGCACAGATGCCTATAGATACAAAAGCACACGTGCACGCAAGCAGCACTTCTGCCGACTGCCCGGTAACGTTTAGAAATATGTCTAGAAATGTTTCTGCTTCATAAATACTCAACTACATTTTCCCACCAGGCTCCAGCACAGCATCACGATCTACACCAACGTACTGGCAAAAAGCTGTAAGACTTCTCTCCAAAAAGGCGACTGGCAAGCTGTAAGAGGTAGGGAGCGTTGCTTCTGTTTATATCCATAGTCAGAGTCTGAAATCTTGAATGAGTATCTTCAACTTTGTCAAAATGAAGCGTCTAAATTAAAAGAATCAAATTAGCTGCTGCTAATACTGTCTTAAAAGAACATGCAGTATATCCATAGGATGGGTCTGATCCAGCAGGTAGGTAGGTGGAAAAAAAAGAACAGAAGAGGCCAAAATCTGGTTAGAGACTTCTGTAAACCTCACAGAATGAATGTTTCTTGATGCTGTGCTGCCTGTGTCAGCCACTTGTATTAAGCTCCTGGTTTATACATAGTCACAGCCGAGGCTGTTGATCATAACCCCAAGTCCTGTCTGTGTGACATCTCAATGCCTCCCCTCTGTGGACTGCTGGGCGGCAGGGCTTGATTTTCCCAGGTGGGGAAATTTAAGAGAGGGACGAAGCCATAGACACTTCAGCCTTCTTGCTTCCCCCTTTGGCCCAAGGGAACCTAGAGTTTTGCTTTTCAGAACGTACAATGAAAACCAGCACAGCTGAGGTCTTAAGAAAGCTTAAAACCATCACCTTCTGTGGTTTTATGAAAATATAACTGCTTAGATATATTAAAAAAAATTATCATCCTAAAAAACAAATGCATTACTGCAGTTTCTCTTTACCAGTACCTCCTTGCCTAGAGGCAAGCTAGCTGGCCAAGGCTGACAGATGTGACAGCAGAAGCTGACGGACCTTATTGACTGGAAAGGCTAGGCCAAAGCAGGAAAATTCACGTGTGAACTTAAATCTCCTATCACTCGGTAGGGAAGAGTGCTGTGAAACTCCTACTGGATTCAAAGGAGAGCCCTGATTTTGTCTCACTGGGTTTCTGGTCGGGCCTTGTTGCCCACATTAATGCAAGCTGTGCTGTACGTAAAAATGGCTGAGCAAAAACGTCATGGAGGCAAGTTACAATAGGATTACGATCACAGAAACAGATTTTTTTATGCTTGCAAACAGCCCTTTACAGTTACCAATCGGTGTCCTTCAGTAGGTTTGTTTTCATAAGTAAAGCATTATGGTACAGGAACATACATTACTGAAGGTGACTTTGTTGAAACACTTCCTTTCTTCCCCACAAGTTCCTTGTAGGGAGTAGATCAGTAGGTTTATCCTGCTGTCAGTTTGATCGCATGAAATACGTGTTCAAAGTCTGTTTGTACAAGTAGTGAGAAAGTTATTTTATCATTTTATTCACTAAGCATACCACCGCTCATCAGTTCCTCCTAAAGAAAACAAAGGTGAAATTACTCATAGGCAAACACATGATGACGACTGTCACGAAAAGTCTCATGGCCCCTTTGGCGGGCTTTAGCCTACCAAAGGGGAAAAATTATAGTGACCAAATCCCTTCCACACAGGAGGCCACAGGGGAAACGGGCACGCTCCTACGTACGCCATTTCTGCAGTTTGTGATGAGTTTTTGTAAAGTATCCTACCTAGCCTAAGGCTATGGTAAAAATAAAAGCATGTAGGCTCAGCTCCTCTGAGACAGACATCTGAGTGCCCGGCTGTTACTAAGATGCAGACAACTTAGGTACCATCATCATGTATTATCATAGTTGTTACGCTTTAAATATAAAATTATGTATTACTAGTGCGTTTCTTAAAAAATACACAGTTTTATTAGCAATAAGTGCATCATTAATGACCTGGTATTACAAAGCAATAGTTCTGTGTCCAGATGTCTCACAAAAATTAATAAGGCCTTACTGCACGCAACTCAAATCAATTTAAATGGAGACCAATTAATTAAGTTAATTTCCTACTTCAAGGATTAACAAGTGAAACTAAATGAGAAGCAAGGGCCACAGCAAACACGGAAAGAGGTGTCTGGAACAGAGCTGTCACAAGGTAACTGCAGAAAGAAGCCCAGAGAAGACTCGGTGTGCATGAGACAGAAATATTTTGAGCACATAGAAGTAACACCCTCCTTTCATTTTCCCTCTAAAACAAAACAAATTTTAATGTAAATAAAATGCAATGCAAAAGTGAATTTTATTTTTTATACTAACCTTCAGCAGCTGTGCCTCTGTGTTACCTTTGGCCCCTAAAAGGACCATGGCCAGAGCAGCAGAGACACTGACAGGAGAGAAGAAAATGTTTCCTGTTGGGTTAGTCTCACTAAACCTTCTGAAGAGGTCAAGTGCAAATCTGCTGTTGGCATTACACAGGTTCTCCATGGTGATAGCTGAAAAATAAGACAGTCGCTTAAGGACTCCAGAAAACGCTCTTCAAAAACCTAACCTAACCTTGTGTTACTCATGGAGTAAAGACTGGATTCATCTGGTTGCAGCTAGGTACAGGAACAGCAAGAATTTGTCACAGCATCTCTTTCTAAAAAAAAAAAAAACAACCAAACAAATAAAACCAACTAACATTGAAAAAGCATAACTTTTTTCCACATAAATTGCATACCCCAACCTATCACACTAACTTCAAAGACATTATTTTAAAGAATTCCTTGCCTTCTAACTTGTAATTGGATGCATGCGTGCTGGCAGGATTGCAAGTTGAAGTTCTTTAGTCCCAAAGACCCAGTACACCCCAGAGCGCTAGCTCACACAGCTTTGTCCCCACTTTTCTACCCCGACCCTCCACACAGGACATTGACACTAACTGCTCAGGGAGATTTAGGTACCTTTCAGCAAGCTGCCATCTTCTTTGGGGCACAAACCATGCCACAGAAAGGTGTCAGTCCTACCAAAGGCTTGGGTGCACACTTACCTTCAGCAATCTAAAGCACCACTTTCTTCACCAGGCTGCTTTGACAAGAACAAGCAAGCCTACCTGCACACTGCACCCAGCTACCAATGCACCCGAGTGAGTTCCAGCAGGGCCGAGCCGGGCGTGGTGTTAGCCGAAGGTGACACAGCAGTGACACAAAAAACAAAGCTCAGGGTGGAGCAGTGATTCATCTTGGTGAGATGCTCTCTAGGCCCCTGGAGCCAGGTGAAAGGTGCGAGGGCTGGGTCCGGAGCAAAATCCTACCCAGAGATCTGATAGCAGCACGACTTGATGCTGTAAAACCTTCCTGCACACACAACTCAGATTTCCACTTCTCTTGGCTTGCTTGCAGCAGGACTTTTGCATTTGGCTGTTACTGGATTGTCTCCTCAAGGAGTTCCATGTGAAATGCTGGCATTTCTGCATCTGCCCCCCACAACCAGGGCAGCAGCCCAAAAACTACCGTCCAGACCCAACGGCACGGCAGAGTTTGCACTAGGATTTGGGCGTTTCCAGCATAGCGTTTCTACTGACGGACAGATACACGCCCCGAATCTTTGCGATGTTCCTTTGTTAAGCTCTGTGCTAAAAAACAAGCAAACCCGGAACAAAAAAATCCAAACGCAGCCTCCAAGCCGCACTTTTACTTTCGTTTGCTTACACCACCGCACTCTGCAAGCCTCTCACCGAAACTGGCCGCGCTGCAGTGTCCCCCTGTCCCCCGTCCCCCCCCCCAAGGCTGCCCGGGACGCGCCGCCGCCCCGATGGGGGGGCGGGGGACAGGCACGGGGCGAGGTAAGGAAAAATCTCCCCTTTACGTTACCGCTTTACATCCGTTATCGCCCGGTTTCCGCAGAAAGCATCCGGGGCCAGGGACAGAGGCTGTCCTGACCCCCTCCCGCCCGCCCCCCCCGCACAGCCCAAGGCCACTGCCCCGCCTACCTGCCCGGTCGGACGCGGACAGACGCGAAGCAGCTGTGCAGGAGTGCGGGGCCGAAGGGGCGGCGGATAAGCCCGCCCTTGGACGAGCGCACCCCAGTAAGCACCACCCTTTTTACAGCATTCAGCTGTGTAAAGTCCTCTTTTAACACTGAATTCCAAACAACCTAGAGAGAAGGCGGTTGTACTCTATCAAGGAGTAATTGTTTTCTTTATGCGACAAATTTTTTCTTTTTAAACACTTAAAGTTAGGGGGAAAAAAAAAAAAAGGCAAAAATGAAACACTCCTAGACCACGTGCAGTTCTTTTATTATTTCAGGAACAGAAACAAAAAGTAAATCACTGTATTAGGAAAACTATCTCAGGTATGTTGTGGGTATTATTCAGTTAAAAGTGTTTAAGAAACTATGGATAGCAAAACCAGATACTAAGAAACAAAGCTTTATCATTGCAGTATTAGCAGAGGCAGCACCTCCTTTTTCCATTACATTCTTTGTTATAGGACTTGAACTAGGTAATAGGTAATTAATTCAGGCATCCTAGAGTGATAAACCACAGCTTCTCACCCCCTGACTACCCTCTAAGGACATCCAATGCAAAAACCTATTTTTATTCCCATTGTTGCTGAACTGCTTGTCCAGTTATCCAGAAAGCCCGTCGCGTGAGGAAGCTTAGCAACACTTGGAACAAGCTGCCAGAGACTCTTTTCATCTCTAGGGAATGTATAAAGACATTAAAGGGATGAGTCTGGAAGGAAAAAACCAAAAAAAAACCAAAACAGGGGGGAAGTAGCTGCTCTAGCCTCTTTGGAGATTAAATTTGTTTCTTCCTTCTCTGCAAGATGCTGCTGCTCAACTGGTGACCACAAAAAGTGAAGCTGCAGTAGGAACTGCAAGGGGATACGAGTAAGCACTGAGCAAGTGAGACATTTCTGATGTCAGCAAGAAGCTGGAGACCTCCGCACTCGGGTGCACAAGGCCTGAGTTGTTTTAAATGGCAGGTGCTGTGCATGTCCGAGTAGCTCTGTTACTCTATCCCAGCCTAAGGTGAAGACCACAGAAGTGAATTCAGGCAGGAGGCAATTGGTGAAAAAAGAGCAGGCCTATTCTGAGGAAGCAGGAAGTTACCGCATAACAGTGACTCTTATGCTTGGAGATCTCCTTTCTAGGGAGAGCAAAATCTGCCACAGAACAAAATGCTGGAAGTTTTGTTGTGCCTGATGAAGAAGAGGAAGGGATGATCTGCAGTGAATTCTGGAACAATCATTGCACAGCGCAGCATCATCACACCTGCTGTGGCAGCTGCTGCTTCAGTGCCTTCTTCATTGACTTCCACAAAGGACTTGTGAACCACTTCAGAGAGTACCAGCTCATTGCCAGCTGACATTCCTGAGAAGTCGGCCTTCCTTAAGTCAAATGCATCAGGCATTCCCATGCTGCTCAGCAGAGGTTTCAGATCATAGTCATCTTCCAGTTTAAATCTGGGTAAAGATACCCTCACTTCTGTACAGTCCATCATTTCAGGATTGAGCCAATCTTTAAGCTTCTCATATGTAAGTTCTCTTTCCAGCTAAAGAAAATCCCAAAATTTACATAATTAAATCTGAACAGTCAGTTTTACACAGCCAAAACTAACGATTACCGTGTTTGTTTACATCAGTATGCATCTTTCTCCCAGGGTTTAGAGTGTCTCAATCCCAAAGTGCAAGTTATACTTCTCACTAGAGACTACAGTCCCAGCTCAGATCAATCCCTTATGCTTTTTGGTAGATACAATACGGATCAGTCCCTTCCACAGTTTACTTTTATAAAACACGTTAGATGGCGGTTTCTTTCACATTTTTACGTAGGGGAAGCAAAGGCACAGAAGAACTGATGACAAGGTCCCAAAGAAACTGAACCAAGTTCTTCTGTCTCTTAATCAAAGATCCTCCTTCAGGTTGACAGGCTGACAAAAGCAGTCTGCTCCAAATACCCTTTGCACTCACACTGCCCTTTATTAATATCTCCCTATCCAGAGCGTGAAAAGCCAAAACTTATATCTCCTCCACAGAAAGAAAACCTACGCTTTCCTGTGAGCCTGTTTCCACATGACAATCTTGTCAGCTGTGCAGAACAGAGTATCTATGGGACGAGCTATAGGAGTTACTCAGAGCTCCCCCAAGTCCCCTCTCCCCACATACGATGCTCACCATAACCACCGATAAAC
This sequence comes from Megaceryle torquata, assembly GCA_024611175.1. Lineage (NCBI taxonomy): Eukaryota > Metazoa > Chordata > Aves > Coraciiformes > Cerylidae > Megaceryle > Megaceryle torquata. The sequence continues at coordinate 6,425 of JANIJG010008957.1, read as the reverse complement.
CTCTGCTCCTGGGGAGGGTCACATCATGTTCCCAAGCCTCCGGCTAAGGGAGAGCACACAGCTTGACCATCAGTGATACAAGACATGTCAATCACTTTGGAGGCAGGCAGCTGTGGGTACATTTCAACTGGTGCTGAGCACCAGTTACATAACAGCTTTGGAACTGAACTGCAGGTCTAAACGCAGTATCAAACTTTCTTCTCTGGAAGGATAAAGGCTGTTCTTGCATTTAGTTCCACAACTTACACATTCCAAGCCAGTAGATCCATCCTGAATTGCATCAGGGAGCAGGATGATCATACTGAGTTCATTACCAGCATAAGGTAGCTCAAGGATTTTGGTCTGGAAGTCCCCAATATAGGTCATGTTAAATCTATCCTTCTTGATCATCATCTGCACAGGTTTTGTTTCTTTCTAAAATAAATAAAGAGATACCAACAGTTAGTACTGCCCTAGTATGCTGGTCTCCAAATATGAAGCAAACATCCAGTTTCTCAGGGCATTTTAGATTTTTGACTGAAGAAAACACCCTGCAGAGCGCAGATATAGGTCATGAGCTCGCCACAGTGCCCTCCTTAGGCGGGGAAGGGCCCTATACCAATCTGTAAGCTTGGGCTTTCTGCGACATCTCTGTAGGACGCAGACGTAAAATCTTCCATGCGCGGCAGTACAACACAATACTTCATCGCAACTCAAAAGGCAAATTATTCATCGGCGCTGCATGCTGTTGGTGTTGCATCTTAAAACCTGGTTCTATGTTTGCAGCAGTTCAAGAAAAAAAGACAGAATTTTAGCACATCCATACCTTGTTAATTTGAAATGGCATTTCTGCTGTTTTCCCTTTGTCAAACCTCTTCTCCCAGTTGCCTTTGAAATAGATGGCACTCACCAACACAAGTCTGGTCTTTGAATCAAGAATCCCCTTCACCAACAGGTTCTGAATTTTACCTTTATGATGCATAGAAAAACAAACACACACACATACCATTTAACAACTTGACATGTATCTAATCTATTATCTACTCCACAATTATAGGCCTGCAAATAGGTAAAAGAATTACGTACCAAATACCAAGAGCTCAATGTTTGGGTTTTCCTCATTCACAATATTGTATCTTGAAATAGCTGTTTAGCCAAGCCTAGCTGCCATTGAACACAACAGGGCATTTTGCAAAACACTCACCTTCGGTCTTTTCCTCTACCCAGCCATTAATTTGTTTCCTGGAATCCTCCCATGCATGCATGAAGTCAGTCTGTTCGAGTCCAGAATGGTAGAGTTTCTGACTCAACTCTATAAATGACTAACACAGACATTCAGAAAGGCTTTTCAGTATGGTATTTTACTCTCATTCATACAGATGATTCTTCAATACACCAGGAAAGGCTGCCCACTTTCCTCCCCCAGCTTCATATAGAGCCGTCAAAGTTTTGACTGACACACTCCTATTAGGTTTTATACAGCCTATCTGAACTAGGGATTGTCCAGCCTACGTTAAGTCAAACGGCTTGTTTACTATGCTACGAAGTTCTATATAATTTGAGAAATCACATGGCTAGTTTTTGGAGGGGTTTTGGTTTTTTTCTTGGTGGTTTGTGGGGGCTTTTTGGTTTTTGTGGTTTGGGGATTTTTTTTTTTTCCCCTTTTTGTTTTGGGGGTTGGGTTTTTTGTTCGTGTGGGGTTTTTTTGTGTTTTTTCTTCAGTGAGAGAACACATTATTTCAGTAGAGCTTCTCTCTACTTAAATTTTATTGTTAAACCTCCCAGAATAATAGAAAAATAGTTCAGAGGGTAAACCAATTTTTTTTATTTTTTTTTTTTTTTTCCCTCCTCCATCCTGGAGCGTAAAAAAAAAAAAAAAAATTACACCTCTCCGATTTAATATAGTAGTTCTTTATTACTCAGAAGCGAAGTTTTAAAGTTCAATCCATGTAATTTTTATCTACTGGACAAGCGTTCTTCATGAAAAGAATCACTGTGAATCACTTTCAGGGAAGAAAAAAAAAAGACAACAAAACCCACCAACTAAAAACACCTCCTAAAGGAAGAAGTGTAACTTAACACCTATTATCCTTATTTAGATGTCCTGATAAGGAAAAATCTTAGAAGACGTGTATTCCTCTCGGTATGATCTCTGGATGACTTACATAACAGAGAAAAGTACAACATACAGCCCATGTGGAAGAGCAGTAATAATGCTTTTTCATCATATTTACACACCGTCAAGGGAAATGAGATACATCAACCATTTGTCCCACATTCCAAAAACAGAAAAGAATCGTGGTACCCTGAAGGATCTGGTGGGTTTTACAGTGCTTTGCACCAGCTGTGTATTCAGATCACAGATTATCTAAAAGGAGCTTCTCTACCAAGCTTGGATAGCAGACTCTGGCATAATCTATTGCACTGGTAGGTCTCAGCCTAGAAAATTTGGCAAGTAAACCCCCCAAACCTGCCTTTGGCCTCCAAAGGAAGTAGGTAGCAAGTGCATTATACTAATAAACGTCACAAATTTAATGGTTACTTACCGAGAGAAACTCCAAGGTCTTTTCTCCATAAAGTCTGTTTGCAGTTCTCAGTATATATTTGGTGCTTGGATCGTTAATTTGGGAGAGAAGCGATTGATACTCATTGTGAGCCTCCTTAGCTTTATTCAGACAAAGCACCTGTAGAAAAACAGACATCCTCAGCCGAGACCGTGCCTTCTCTAAACATGTGCTTTGGCACATTTGTTTGTTTTCAAATGAGTTTTGAGCATAAGAACGGTGACTTGAAGCCAAAGGATTTTTCATTACACCTGCCATATGCAGCTTACCTTGCAATTCACATACAATGAACCCACCCGGCTGTTGCTTTACACTTAATTAAGTTAGGCAGCAGAAGAGTCGACAGCATTGAGTTTCCTTCACACAAGCCAAGTATCAGAGGATCACAAAATGGCTGAGGTTGGAAGGGAGCTCTGGAAGTTATATGGTACAACGCCCCTGCTCAAGCAAAGCCATCTACATCTGGTAGCCCGGTACTATGTCCAGACAGCCGTACTTGGAGATTCAAGAGCTATAATATCATACAATTTTGGAGACACTTTTATAGATTGAAATGAAAACATACCGTGCGCTTATGCTCCTCTTCCACGCCGTGCAAGATGCAAATATCATAAAAAATGACCGATTATGCATTTAATACGGTCAGCTGCATATGTAAAAAATACGCCAAGTAGCATTTGCCACCTGAGCAAGTTTAAAGAAAAGAGAAGACTAAACCAGTTCAGTGCAGCTACCATTTTGATATACGGGGTGGATTTTTCCTGTGCTTGGCTACATTTTCAGAACAGGTATAGTCTGATGTTAATCCCAAAGATGACAGTAAATATTTTAACTTAGCTAGAGGTTTATCAAACCTAAAAAAAAATAAATATATAATCCGAAGTACCTCTTACAGGCATAACTGAAGGAAGACCCGTCTCAACAAAATAGGAAAAAAAAAAAAAAACAAAAAACAACCCCAAACCAGAACACAAAAACCAACCAAACAACACACACAACAACAAAAAAAAGGAAACTCAATTTCAGACCAAAGAAAACTCCCTCTATAGAAATGATAAAACCAGGTATGGCTTCCATACATACCAAAGAAAGATCTCTGCTCTCCAAGACAAGAATGGCTATAATAATTCAGTTTGAGTGGAAGTCACAGACTGTAACACAGATTTGTTTGTTCATATGGTCCCATCAAATTCAATACATTTGAACATACCTTTGCTATTTGGACTTCGGTGTTACCTTTTGAACCCAGCAAAATCATAGACAAAACAGAAGAAATACTAAAAGGAGAAAAGAAAAGATTCTGCCCGCTTTTGTTGTCACACAGCTTTCTTAAGAGGTTGAGTGCAAAAGTGGTATTTGCTGCATGGAGGCTGTCCATGGTTCAGAGCCTGGGAGATCAAACACAAGACAAGAATGGCTCAGATTTACTCGAATACAAACTGACACATTATTTCTGTCTTTTACATTTCCCCCTAGAAACTATGCAGCAATTGTCACAATTGGTTGGGAAAACTCACTGAAAACTGATTTGTTGAAACAAGCACCTTAAATCCCAGGCTAGGCACTTGAATCGTTTTAGAGATTTATTCTCCGCTTTTATATTTTAGCCCTATACCTCTAACAGCAACAACAATTCCCAGTGGTGTCATTAGACTCCTCAATGGCTAAACATTACCATTTTTAAAATTATCAGATAAAAGAGTATTTTGAAGACTTATTAAAACGAGCGACAATTATTTGCCTTTATAGGAAAACCAGAGCAAAAGGGCATCCCAATGGCAGAATTATAAACTCTTACCTTCTCAAAGTCTATATAACTTCAGTATTACCTTCAGCTTACTTATGCATGTGCACGTTGTGTTTTAAAACAGACAGTCTGGCATAAGTCAGCAGAATGACCTGACGTATGATATTAAAAGAGAACAGAAAAATATTATTCGGTCATCATGACAGATTATTGGAATTTCCTGCTGTAGTACAAAGAAAAATCAAAGTCCATTTCAGTTCCACTTTATTGCCTGCCACACAAGAAACAAACACAAGACACCTTCTTATAGTTAACTGCATGGTCCATGCACACGTCAACACATGTAACTCAATGCCTGTCATACTCTACTTACATCAGCTGTGTAAATAATTAAGTAACCTGAGATTAAGCCATACACCTATAAAAGGACCAATAAAAACTAGAATGCTGTTAGCTCCAGGTAAGAATCACCAGACATTGCAAGATACCAGCTGGCAGTAAAAGTTTCTGTGCTTTGTTCCTCCCTTAAGGCAGCGCCCAGTGTTGGTACGTTACCACAAAACACAAAACCAACACCCCACTCTTATCACCGATTCATCATCTTAAATAGCTGGAAAGAAGTTTCTGCATGCCTGATGTTCCACTGAAGAAAATGTCTTGCACGTACGTTTGCTACAGTAGGAAATTTTCTCCATTTCTCTGATCCCATAACGGGGGGGGGGGGGCGTAAGCTTAAACAGAAACAATCCCTGAATTCTTTTGAAACAACTAATTAACTGCATGTCCTTTACAGCACAAGTAGGAGGCACTTCACATTTTCAGTTCATGTTGGTTTCAGTGAAGACCAGAATTTTCCCACTCTCTTAATACCCGCTGATTTCTAAAAGTAAGGGGTTTTGAACTGTAGATCAACATGCACAGGAATAGTGACAGCAGCAAGCAGTTATTATTTAGAATATTTTTGTAAGGCTTCTATAACAGGCAAAAGTTTACAGACAAATTAACACAGCTTATACTACTTGCCTACCTGAAAATCTCTGCATTTCGCAAAACTAACAACAGCTGGGCCAGAAGGCCGAGTTCTATCTGTACAGTTACATACACTTCCTCTGCAGCTCGTGAACAGCAACATGACTACCAATACCCTTCTCACCTGAGCCGTTCTGGACACAATACTCCGTGACTACACTTTCAGATGGAAAAAAAAAAACAAACCAAAACCCAAAACATTCAGCTATAAGCACATAGTTATCAGTCCATTTTAAACTGCTGCAAAGCCCTCAGTGACCAAAGGGCTTGCTGATAGCAACGCGTTCCTCGCTCTGGTCTCCCCGGGGGCTCTGCAGGTCAGCACTGAGGCACGGTGTGGAGGTTTCTGGATGCTTCTATCCCTATGAATCTAAAGCATGTGTTCTGAGTAGTGCCTAGACACCTGTGCTTTAGGACAGTCACAGTGGGCAGAAAAGCCTCCCTACCCCGTGTCAGCTGCCCCAGCAAGGACTATTTCAAGCGCAGGCAGGCGGTAGCTCAAGGGGATGAGCATCAGGCGCATTCACAGAGAAAGCTGCACTTGTGTCACTGACACCCCCTTTCTCACCCTCTGAGCCAAAGGCAGCTTTCTAGGGAAAAAGGCGCATCATTCACGATGGGGAGAGCTGGGAGTGATGCTGAAGCACCCATAGAGTGAGATGGCCGGCAGCTCCAGCTCCTCCCATCGCTCCTCTGCCGGCTTCTGAGGCAGCCCCACGACCGCCCACTGCCGCCAAGGGTCCTCCGACCCCACAGGAACGGGGCGGGGCAAGAGGAGCCCCAGAAATCTGACCCTGTCCCGGACAACTCGGGCACACGGAGACAAGGGTGTGGCGCTCCCCGGGGCGAGAGAGCCCTCTTCCGCCCCAGGGCCACAAACAACGCGAAACCTAAACATTTCCGCGACTTCAGCTTCCGCAACAAGAAGGGGAAGCCACGTCACAAAAGGGAAGGGTTAAAAAAAAAAAAAAAAAAAAAAATAGAAAGAAATAAAAAATCCTTGCTTTTTCTAAAAAAGATATATCAAAAAAAAAAAAAAAAAAAAAAAAAAAACAAAAGTGGAAGCTCCCCTTAAAAAGAGAAGACGGAAAAGCACACGTCTTAAC
>JANIJG010008956.1:0-10610 GCA_024611175.1 Megaceryle torquata | reverse complement strand
AAAGAAAAATAATTAAATAATAAATTACTTTAAAAAATAAAAAAATTTAAAATTTTTAAAAATACTTAGAAATAATTAAAAATAAAACCATCCCAGAAGAGGAGGACTGCTGACCTGCAGAGTAACTCAGAAATCAAAGTATCACAGGATCAGTTGTCATGCCTTCATCTAGAGAAATAATCTTCTATTTCCATCATTAACCCAATTATTTCCATTAGATTTTTGTACGCACAGGTACCAAGAGGTTTCATAATCTGTCAGGGAGCAGACAACATGAACCCCTTCACCAGGGATGTGGTCTTTCATTTGTCTTCAGTATGAGAGTAAAATCCCGCACCTCTGACTACGGCTTCTCTTTTTAACATTGACTGCCAAGTCTCAGATCTTGAGCCGCTCCCTTACATGGACTCCCACTTGAAGGAGCTGTCCTGCTAATTTGGCAGCTCTTGATTAACAGATAAAACTGGAGTGAAGGCAAATTTCTTTTCCACTTATTTTCTGAATGTGTGTCAATGCACTGCAGGCCGGACTGTCACTAGAATCATCAGGAATGTCCTGAAGACCAAAGTGAAAAAAAAATACAATAGATCAAATTTCCCAAAGGTTCTTGTTCTATTTCTCTCAGTGAAAATGCCTCACAGTCAAAACTGCCCTCCTGGACTTGTCTTCGTCTGCTGGGCACCCTATTAATCTTTTGGGTTTTTTAATCTTTGCACCCTATTAATCTTTGTTTTCCAAAAGATATGTGAACTGTCAGTGAGGTACTGTCAAGAGGAATGTCAAATGCTTTCTCAGTACACTCAATCATTTGGTATCTCTTCTTTCAAATCAAAAAAATTAAAAAGAAAACCCTAAAGTGAAATTGTTAGGGTTTGCCTAACCCTGCACAACAAAGTTCTCCATACTCCTGAATTTGAATTGCTTCAGCTGTTCCTGCAAAGGAGGAAATCAGGCTTGTCCAGATAAAATTAATCTTATAAAAATAAATTAACACAATCTCACCTATACAATACTATAATATAGTTCCCCATACTCAGGCAAATACTTTTAGATAGATTCTTGGAAACAAGTACTACTTAGCAAGCCTTGAATAAATCTTTCTTAGATAAAAATTATAAAGATAAAATATCATAGACAGATTAACTTCACACTTCAGGCAAGTGGCACGTTATGGCCTTTTCAGTTAAGAGACCATTAACAGATCTATTGTGCTTACAAAATTAATGGATTACCTTCTTATTTTGGGGTCTTGGTTTCAGTTTACTTATGTGTAAGACAGATTAATAATATTTTGCTAAGACAGAAAAAAACAAGTTCCATTTCTAAGTTCAAAGCAGAAAAGTTCGCAACTGTCAAGCTGACAGTTATTAAATTGTAAATGTCACAGCTAATAACCTGAGATCCTTATTTTTATTTCTTCTGCCAACAAAATTCACTTAAGACCTCCACGTGTTTATTCACTTTGGAACGGATCATTAAAAGACGGGATTTTTTTAATCCTAGACTTCCCAATTTCTTGGATCTTGGATCCCATCACAGTGCTAACCTGAAAATTGCCTGGACTTTTTACACTTTTAGGGTTCTTGGGCTTTTTCAGTAAGTCTAAAAAAAGCTTTAGATTACGGCAGAAAGTTAGTACTGCAAGAAGTCAACACTTTAGATCCTTTATAAAATGTTTTCATCTTTATTTGTATGGTATTAAGGCATTGCTGTAGCTCAATACTAATTCTTGAATCCTCATGACCATTTAATCTGAAGAGCTGGGATCTATTTAGCACAGCTACTGCCATTTACTTGCATAAAATTCAAGGGCTCACATGATTATGTCTCTAAGCTATCTTTCAGATTAAGTCTAGATTTGGATAACCCTGAATCCATATGTTTCCCCAGTTCAATCTGCTGAGGGTGGATGGAACTTTAGGGAAGGCACAGCGAACTAAACAAAACATGAAGCAGCAAAAAAATAAAGGGTGCAAATAAAGATTTATATACAAGGAAATCGCACACAACGAGTATGAGAACACCATGGCCATGATAGTAACAATTGTGTTATCTCTACTACTTCTCCTCCACAAACAGACACATACATTAATAAGTCATAAAAAGGAGGGGGGGAAAAAAGAGCAAGCTTTTGTATAAACTTAAGAGTTCTCAAATATTAATAAACTAGAGCTCTGAGTCAGTGTATACTACATGCGCTTACAGGAGTCACCCTTTAATGTCAAAAATGCATTCAAAGTATGAAAAAAAGTTCTACTATTTATCTGTGACTGCAAAAACATTTACAGCCGCTATTTTTAAACTTCAGTAAATATCTTTGGAAGGCTCCTTGGTGATTGAGTCAGTCTCTGTGCCTGTAAAACATGCCTTGTTTGATTTCAGCTTTAAAATTTTCTTTTTTTTTTTTTTTTAATTCCTTGTTGTCACATTCATAACATACCCAGAGCTTCACTGTTCCATCGTGAGAGCATGAAAGCATTTTTGTGTCTTCAAAGCAAAACTGGCAGGAGCTCACCATATCACTGTGTCTTCTCAGAATTTTAAATTGAATCTGCAAAGGAACAGAGCAAAGTTTAGGAATATTTTTTCCTTTAAATTATTTTTGACAGTTTAGCCCACGAGGGGGAGTATGAAAGCAAAAACGAGAGGAGAATGCTTTGAGTTTCACTTGTCTGAGAAGAGTTCACATTTCTCTGAGACTGGCTTGGTGCAGCTGTACCCTATCTGGTTGCGAAAGAAAGCTTGATGTGTGTGTGGATTTTTTTTTTTTTTTCCTTGGGTGAAAGAAGTTTTTTTGGGGTTGGGTTTTCCCATTCTTCCACATCTCATGAAAAGTAATTTCTATTTTCAAATCTCATGAAGGCTCTTGAACACTTGTTTCCTTGATTCTGGCCTATCTGAGGGCGGCACATCAAACTTTTTGGCCACACATTTTAGCCGAGACCGTTACGAATTTTATCCAAGTCATTCTGCAAAGTCGTTTCCTCAGTCATACGTGAGTTGGCTCCTAACTGTCCAGCACTCAGGAAACGGCTGCCCCGAGCCCTAAGCAAGGGTGGAGCGGCAGAGAGGTCTGCAACTCCCGGCTCTGCAGGGCCGGGCAGCAGCCAGGCCGCCCCAGCGCTCCCCGCCCAACAAGGCCGGGGCTGCCCGCCCAGGGTTTACCGACCTCCCTCCGCTACCTGCAGTCGCTCCAGCTCACGGCCGCTCCAATCACTCTCTGCGGGGGAAGGCGGCGGCCCCGGGGCCGAGGGATACCCGCTTGCGCTTCTCCCCACCGCCATCGGAACCGGCGGCAGGAACGCGCCCCTGAAGGCCGGGCCACGCCACAGCGCCCGCCGCGTTACCCGCCGAGGAAGCCCCAGGGCCCTTGGTGGGGGGGGGGGGGTAGGGGGTGGTGGCACCGCCGAGACAGGCGGTGTCCGGGTTCCATTTTTCCTGTAACACGAGGCAACGTCGAAGCCTAATTTTTTCTATCTTCCCATCACTGAAGTTGCCTCGTTGACTTGACGTTTCAAGCCACACAATCTCTGTGTCAACACAAGACTCTGTCATCATTCTGCCGTCATTAAGACCAGTCACAAAGCTGGGGATACTGAAAAATACATTCATTCAGGACCCAGAGATCTGCCATCTACAAGAGTGAATTTCAGTTAAGGATTTTCATTCACAGTTTGAAGCAGGAATATTCTTTTGATTTCCCTGTGCACCTGGAAAGAGAAATTCTGGCGGGTCTTATTTTAACAGCCTGATCATTCAAAAAATTACTTCAGTTTTATTGTGTAGTTTTAGTTAATTCTACAAGACAGCAATTGCTTTTGAAATTGACTGCATGATACAAAAAGTGGTATAAAGAGTTTTCATCATAGCTACAAAAAAAAATAAGGCTGATTATCATTATTTCATTAATCTTTTAGTACATTAGCCTTAACTTGTGGCCAAACGGCAGCTTCTTGTTTCAGATCTGCTATGGTAAATGCTATATGCAATTTGGAGATGTAAAAATAACTCCAAGTACATCCCGATCCCAGAAAAGAGCAATGTAAAATTCTGCATTAGACTCATTAAAAATACTCGCACTGAATAGAGATTTTTGTTTGTTTTAGTGCTTCCTAACTTAATTCTGAATGAATTTTACTCTTCAGTCCTTTAGAGGTCCAAGGCAATGACTGACCACAGAAATTTAAGTTTGTAATACTTCAGTTTATTAAAATATCTTGTTTCCTGTTAGTTCGGACAGAGCCTGCAGCATTTCAGGTTATGCTGCCCCGAAAGGTGTCTTTTCATCATTGAATAATCCATACATTTTGAACATCAGAAGCATCACAATATAAACATATGCACACTTACTTTCAAACAAATTCAATATGAATACAGTACCTACAGTGCTTCAAACTATCACTATTGATCTACCATCATGGAGGAGATCAAGTCACCCAGCACTGAAGAAAGCAATCTACCTCTTCAATACTGAAGTTGTTTTAATCTGAAAGGAAGAAAGGGAAAGAAAGAGGTCAGGCTAAACTGTAACGTGCAACATTAAGAACATTAGGTTACTTGAGCACTCGTTTACTTCTTAAACCTTAGTTTGAGAGATCTGAGTTATGCGAGATAAAAACATTTTCTCAGTGGTGTGAGGAGCAATGCAAATGCAAAGACTTCCAAAATAACTTCTCGGACAAAGTAGTCTATTTTGTGCAAAAATGCATAGAAACACAGTTTATCTCTTTAGAAATCAAGAGGGTAGTTTGCTTTCTTAATAAAAAAACATCAATAGGTAACAGAAGCTCAATTCCAAAGCAATGGAAGGCAGAGTCCTTTTGAATGTGAGCTCTTCCCTTGCAGTGAACACCCCGACCCAAATCACTCTGCCACTAGGTGAGAGGAATGTGGTATCTCAACAAATACCTCCAGACCTCTCCTGCAGCTCATCAGAGACATTCAACAGAAACCACTGCAATGACTCTTCCACATGGGATGCGGTTAAGGTTGACTATGATCTGAACTTTACCCACCTGAGTTACTTTTGTTTGTACCTTTGCACGTGAGCAAAATGAAATTGCAAATTGTTTCTTTTTGATTTTCATCTTTCTGTTGGCGTTTGAGTTTCCATAAAAATGCAACAGTACAGTCTAAACTTAGCAGGCATGTACATGACTCGAGCATTGTTCTGCTTGCTTCACTGGTCCTTGCTCAAGCACAGAATTATCTTAAGTATTAATACCACACGATGAATCTATTTGAATTGAGTCTTTCCCTAATTATCAACAAACCACAGCAGACTCAAGATATACCCTAGTAGACAACATTGCTTCTGATGTTTCCAAGAAAAGAGAAGTAGACAAAGTAACAGGAATATGCATCTCCACCTGCACTTGTGTAACTTGAAATTCCCATTCAAAATACATTCTGAAAATACTAGCCATCTTTAACTCCATCAACTAGCAGAGTTGTGTATTTAGTGCCCTTTCCCTTAAGAGGCCTCTATCCTAAAATTAATTACCCTGTCAATTAAGACAGATAAAATTTGTAATCTTCCCTCACTTTATTAAAAAAGAAAAAAAAAGGCAGAGCAGTATTTTATATTAATAGTCTGGCTCATTTGTGTTTGCTGCAGGTTGGCTCAAGAGAGCAACAACTCAAATGGAGGTTTTAGTTCAACACTTGCAAGTTGTGCAGTGACTAAGTAAACTTTCTGTTTACCTTCTTAGAAGTTCTTTGGGCGACAAGCCTGTGGTATGTCCATCACTAAGGCTGTCACTGCTCTCTGAGGTGCCTGAGCTGCTGTCTTTTTCTGATTTTTTATTCTTGTGTTTTCCTTTGTTTTTCTGTTTCTTATGTTTCTTTTTCTGTAAAAATAAAATAAAATAAAATGAAGAGACATAATGCCTTATTTTATTGTGAAAGACTTGGTTTTTTTGGTTTGTTTTTTTTTTTTTTTCTGAAAGGCGACAGCAAAAAGGATGACTTCAATGTAGACTCCCAAGCTTAACAGGAACGGAACACTTAGCAAGGACTCTTTTCCACTACCAGACTGAGCTAAAAAAGCCAAAATCACCTACTTCAGCCCAAGCACTCCACTTCCCCTAAACCAGAAATTTCATCATTTTTATTTGTATGCAAGCCATGAATTATATGTGGTTCCCAGAATATGTCTGATACCTTCAACATACAGCATTAAACTGCCCACAATACTGCACTGAAAGTCACACTGTAGATATGGAAAAAGCAGCACCCTAGCTGGTTAATTTTCTGTTCTGAACTTCAGCTTTCAAGACACTTTAGAAACTCAGCTGCTTAAGTTCTAATTTCAGTATGTTTACTTTCTACAATGTAGCATAAATAATGCAAAATTTTGATTACCAGATCAAAATAAAAATAAATCAAATACCTTTTCTTTCTTGTGCTTGTGCTCTCTCTTAGTCTTATGTTTCTCTCTGTTCTTCCTATGTTTTTCTTTCCTACTAGGCCCCAGAAAACTTGTTGGCACCACTGGTCCTTGTTGCCAAGTAGGACCTGAAGTGATAAGCAGATGTGGAAACAAGGGAAAAAAGAATATCCAACCCCCCCTAATTTTATTGTTAAATTTCTATATTACTTTTAATATAATAGGATAGTTTAAAAAATTAATAAATAAACAAGCAGTAAATGAAGCTTTCAAATGGAAATGAAATGTCTAAAACTGTAACTGCAGCCTTCCTACTGTAATTAAATATCTTTGCAATCTGGTATGAAAAGAAACGTCAGGACGGGTCCTGTATTTTCACTGCAATTTTTCAGCATTGCCTCTACAGGGTTCCAACTAAACTGGTACATGGGCAACGAGGTTCCTGACACTGCATGGTAACAAAGCATTTACTGATGCCACTTTGACATCACGCAGGCATTTAAGAGCTAAAGTGCCTATTCATATATTAAAAAAAAAGAAAAAATCTTACGTACAACTTCAATGTGCATAAATTTAGATACTAGAATCTATAGAAACTACCAAAAGGAAAAGCTGGAGGCAGCTTCGGTCCAAATTCCTCTGCTGTATCCAGATCCTTCTTTGAAACAGGCAACAAAGAAACGCCAGGATCGGTTGTAGTAGCCACATTCTCTATTAAAAACAAACAAACAAACAAACAAAAAAACAAACCAAAAAACCCAAAACCAACAACCTTCTTTATTTGAAAGGAAAATAAGGTTAATTCTTTTTCCAAGAAGTGCTGGATAAAGTTAAAGGAGGCTGTCTAAAAACCTCTAAGTAAATGCAGCACCCTGTGTCTGAATGGACCATTCTGACCAACTGGAGAGCTGATACTCTGATATGTCTTGGGTTTCTTTTAATTTTTTTAATCAAAATTGACCTTTTACTCTATGCAATTACTAATTAAATTAATATCAGTGCACGTGTTTGCTTTCATTTCATAATACAGTACTACTTTTCTATTACTTCAAATGAAGAAAAGTCTCAACAAGGTGTATAAACACTACAAGTTAGATGGTAGCAGAACCAACTGTGACAGCAAGTAGACAAAGTGTTTCCATTGTAAGAAATGTACATTCTACGTCTTGGTAATTTAACAGCATCCTGAAAAGATGGGAACTTTTACAGCTTACTTATTACATTTTAATACAAAGCAGAGTAAAAGATGAGTCTTCTCCCTCTTCTGTGGAAGTATTCTGGCAACTTTTATAACCAGAATACAAATAAAATGCAGCTTTTTTCATGTCTTTATTTCAACATGTTTTGTTGGAATATCCATATTTAGAGAGTGAAATTAATTTTTAAAGTAAAGCAAGTTATTTCTTTCTGAATTTGTCAAATAGCTCAAAAAAAAAAACCAAACCAAAACAAAAAACCAACCAAACCAAAAAAAACACACACACACACAAAAAAAAAAAAAAAAAAAAAAAAACCCACCAAACAACAAAAACCCACCCAGTTATTATTTAGCATAGGTGTAAAAGTTTCTTTGTATTTGTCAGTGAAATTAGCTCTAACATCAGATGTTTTGTTCCTCCACACTGCTTAACAGGAATATTCCACAGGGCAGTTGGCTTGTCAAATCTACGTAAGACACAAGGCAACCTGAGTAACACTGCCTCACGCAAGGCCTTATTCAGGGCTCTGCTCTTCACATGTTCCACTCACACAGCTCCACCACTGTCAGGAGAACCACACGAGAGCACAGCACTGTCGTAGCAGTGCTGAAGTATTTGAATCATAAATCAAGCTTTTACGAGTACTTGTAAAAGTGAACATCCATTAAATGCTACCTTGTACATTAGATGAAGAACTCTCTGGTAAATCAACTTGCTTGGTGGTTTCTGAATCCATTACTGAAGTAGTTTGTTGCTGTTCTTCATCACTCTCCTCTTCAGAGGAAGATGATTTTTCATCTGAGGAACTCACAAAGATGGCTTTAAATAAGTCCATGGATGGTCTGCTTTCTTCTTCCTGCTCCTTATTAGCTACCTGCAAAACAGCATCATAACAAACTAAACGCTGAAGAAACTAACAGTCTCTCTCTGGCAAGTAATAACTTCAAACACGCTGACACGTGATGCTAAACTAAGCTGTAGAATCATCGAATGGTAGGGGTTGGAAGGGACCTCTGGAGAGCATCAAGTCCAACCCCCGTGTCCCAGCAGGGTCACCAAGCGCAGCCCACACAGCAACAGATCCAGGCGGTGCTTGAAAGTCTCCAGAGAAGGGGCCTCCACCACCTCTCTGGGCAACCTGGGACAGGCTCTGTCACCCTCACAGGGAAGAAGTTTCTCCTCCTGTTGAGGTGGCACTTCCTGTGTTTCCCCTGGTGACCATCACCTCTCATCCTATCCCAGGGTACCACTGACAAGAGCCTGGCCCCTTCTGCTTGAGCCCCACCCTGCAGATATTTGCAAACATTCTCAAGCTCCCCTCTCAGGCTTCTCTTTTCCAGGCTAAACAGCCCCAGGGCTCTCAGCCTTTCCTCAGCAGAGAGAAGTCCAGTCAGTTCCAGTCCCTTCAGCATCTTTGTAGCCTCTTTTGGACTCTCTCCGGTATTTCTCTGTCCCTCCTGAACTGGGGAGCCCAGAACTGAACACAACACTCCAGATGTGGTCTCACCAGTGCAGAGGAGAGGGGGAGGAGAACCCCCCTCAAAGCCAATGTCCTGTAAAGGGTGGTGCAATTTTTGCCGCACAGACAGTTGAAAATACATCTCCAGATATTATACACTTTAATTAATTCAGACTTATTTTATAGACTACTAAATTTAAGCAAATAGAAAACATCCCCTTTCTCCCCAAGGTATGCACCCTTCTCCATTCAAAGTAGAAAAAACCATCCTGTGCCTGTAAGTGGGTGTAAGGGACTAAATTTAACTCCCAGACTGCTGAGCTACTTATGCTCTACTCTTATGCTGCTACTTCCAATTACAGTCATACTTGCTGTCCTTGTATGCTACAAATGCTTTACATCTCAAGAGTTATAACATCAAAATTCTTCAGCCTACAATCTCACGCCTTTGTTTATCCTGAGGTGGCTTTTCTGCAAACTGATCCATGTCAGATCAGTTGATGTACCACCACCCAACCTTATTTCAGGGTTGGGAGGTTTGCAGCTATTCCCCTTTAAGTTCAAACACTGATGTAAACTCACCTTAGCCGGAGTGGTGTCGCTTGGCCCAGCTCCACATCCTTCTGTTGCCGGCACTGGTGACTGCTGCTGAAGATCAGCTTTTGATCTAGCAAGACTAATGAATTCACTGATAGAATCTTTTTTCTCTTTTTCTTTATCTGACACATCCCATCTTGAAGGTTTCTTTGGTTCTAAAAACAGCCCAAACATTCACATCAGTTGTGTGCCAAATTATCCCGCATTTCATGGCCTACTTGATTTTAAATTGCTCTGCTTCTTCAATATATTTTGGCTTTATATTTAACTTTCTAAGGAGTATCTGTCCTATAAATGTCTTTAGGCAGACGATATTAGCATAATACCACTGACTTAAGTTTCTATGTCACTGAATTTATTTGAAGGGTGTGTTGCTTTTTTTAATTACAAAAAAATCAGGTGGGTAAGACACACTTTTTCTATACTATAATCTCAGTTATAGTTAAATGAATAAAGTAACAACAAACTTACTGTTAAGACTGCTATTCTGTTGGATTTTTTCTTTTGTTGCTTGAGTTACAGATGTGGTGGCCTCAGGCAGAGTTAAGAAATTGAACACGGAATACTTGTCTCGTTTCACTTTCGGTAACCCAACAATGGAAGAACTAGAGGGAAATAAAAATGTTTGTTGATTATTTTAATTATTTGTTGATTTTTGTTTATTTATTACAACACAGAAAAGGCCTCAAATTACCTACAAGAAGCTGAAACTACAACTACCTACAGCAGTACTTAAAATGAATATTGTTTTGCCAGAGGTCACCATACTTAATGAGACAAATAAAAACATGAGGCAGATACATATTGTATTTATTATGACACAAAAAGAAAAACACAGATTTTCCACAAGCCAACAAAAACCAGATGTTTCAAAGGGGGGGGGGGGGGGAAAAAAAAAAAAAAAATATTAGTTATTTTTACGGGGGATGGGGATAGGAAAAATAAAATTTTTTAACACGGTTTTTTT
>JANIJG010008955.1:0-12949 GCA_024611175.1 Megaceryle torquata | reverse complement strand
TTTAACTAAAAATGCTTAAAAAAAAAAAAAAAAAAAAAAAAAAAAAAAAAAAAAAAAAAAAACCAAAAAAAAACCCCTGAAGTTGGCCTAGTTAACTTTTTTATCATTTAATTTGGGGCAGCACTTGTTATTCACAATGCCAGTCTGAAAATGAATTATTGCTATTATAATTTTTCTAAATAATTTACTTGCAATAATTTGAAAAATGAAGTTGTTGTAATAAGGTATATAATCAATTTATTTTACTGTAAAGAATATTGTTCAGTATGTGTTTTTGAATTTAGGAATAATAAATAATTTTAAAATTTTAAACGTAAAATATACTAAAGGTCTCTAGATATTTTGCTCCTGATCAAGCATAAAAATATGTTTATCTCTAAGTACCAGAGTGATCCAGTGAAAACACAGAAATGATGTCTGCATAAATAGAAAAGTTATTATTTTTGTTATTAAATAATCTAGAATCAATTTTTACTTTTGGGGATTTTTGTTTTGCTAAACATAAGTGTTTACAAATGGATTAATTTAAATTGTCCTAGATCTGCTTATTAAATTGCACATCAATGTAATTACCTGCCACCTAAAAACAGCTGAAGCGAAGTAGCTCTGTTTAAATTTATAAATTTATTTCAAAGACAGAGTGCTGTCTCCATTGAAATCAATGGATTTTTTTTTTTTTTTTAAACTGTCTCTGGATTTTGCTTGTTAGCTGTATCCGTATTTCCATGGGACAGCAGAGGACAGATGCTCTCGGGCTGCTTTTTGTCTGCTTGCTTCCCTTTGATGCTTTGCTAAACCACAATGCAGTCTAATGATACCCACATCAACTTACAGAGATGCTGGGATGAAGTGTATCCCACATTAGTATAAATGCCTTGGCCTCTACATCCATGTTTATTGCTGGTAAGGATGGTAAATCTGGCTTTGAGAGCAGTTTAGGGGTATTCTGTGATGGAGACTGGTCAGACTTATCCACCATTGACCATCATGCTTGGAACCAAGCAGGACAGCCTGGAGGGACTGGGCAGAGCTAGGAATAGAATCACATTTCACCCTCACCCATTTCTCTGCCCTAGCATTTTATGGCCAGATTGAAAGGAAAAAAAGCAATCAAGACTAGGTCTGGCAACAAGCATGTTTTTCATTTCTGATAGGCTACAGTGTGTGCAACCAGAGATATTTCAAAGCCATATATCCAAACAGTGCCTTGTTGTCCTCAGGCTACTCAAATCATTTGAAACAAGTATGCTGACAGAATAACCAGCATATTTGAAAGTTAAATATGGAAGTCCTGTGATTTTGTTTCTTTCTCCTGCAATATTTTGCGATGGACAGGGTTGTTGAAATGTCTCTATAATGCAGCATCTGAGGAGGACTCTAAGGAGACATTCTTTAGATTGTAAGAGGAATAGGTTACATATGTTTACTGCATCTTTTCTCATTCTTGCTGTGATTGTTGCCAAGAAATGGATTAATGTTGTTCCATTTCAGAGCAGCGATGCAGCTGTAATTCCCATGTACAGACAGCATTCCATTTGAATGCTTCCTCCTGCATAGAGAGAAGTGTTATATTAATAGAAAAAACTTAGTGTGTGGTAATGTTTTGTTACTGCTTTATACAACCATTACCACACAAGGTAAAGGCCAACAAAAAAACCCCCAAAGATTGAAAAACAAGAGTTGACACCTCTTGATCAATTTCATACCAACACCACTAAAAGAACATGTTGGCTAAATAACAGTTAGAGACTCTCTAATTCCTATCATCTGGTTTTCAGTGTATTCTCTATACAGTCTGTCCATGTCACTGTAAGCATATTTCAGTCTTCTGTATGCATGGTTTTGCTTTATCCATTACCAATTTTTATAAATTTAATTCTTAGGGACAGAGATAACAATGATGGGAAGCACCAGTTTGATAGCCAACTTGTTTTACAGATTTTAGATGATTTTTTTTTTTTTAATTTGCATTTTCTAGCATTAGAGGGTAGTCATCCACAACTTCAACTCTGCATCTAATCACAGCTGGTCTAACATAACAACATAGACTGAACTGGGCAAGTTTTTTTCTTAGGTCATACAAATTAATCTTTCACTCTTTCTTTGTGATGACCACTTATATCATTCTTGGATCAGGAAAATGCTGTCTGAGCCCTACTCCCATAAGTTACGTGATTTAGTTTGCTTCTTCCAAGTCATGTAGCTACTTGGAGATGACTACAGAGAAGTTAAGGTTCCCACACCAACCCAGATGGATCTTTGTGGCTAGTTCATTCAATGTCCATCTGTACTTATATCTATTACCAGTTTTCCTGGTATAAAAATACCTCTCTGATGATCTGGAATAAAACCTCCACTTTTTTTTCAGATATTAAATTTTAAGAAAGCATAGGAAATATTATCTTGGGATCAGCAGGATGCCTCGTGTATAGATATATATTATCTATGTGGTGCATCTAGACCACTTAGTATTGACTAAGTGCTAATCTGTTTATGGATATGGCAGTGTATCTGTACTGGAACATGTTGATCCATTGTTGTGGCCATCCAGCACACCACTATCTGTTGTTGCACTGCACTGGAGTGCACAGTACTTGCTCCCACGTCTGGAATGTGCAGGTGCATGGGGGAGTAAGGCAGTCAGCCAGTCTTAGACAGCTCTGTGTTGTCTGGTGAGCGATAGCAGGAACCAAGCAACAAAAGGACATCTCAAGGACAGGATGAGGGAGCTGAAGATTGATGAAGTAACAACCACCAGAGGTGCCTCAAGACCCCTAAACGTGCGCAACAGGGGGGATGACTGCTGTTAGCCACTGCGAGTAGAAAAATACTATTCAGCTTCAGTGCATGCACTGGCCACGCGTGCACCAACACCAGAGCAGTCTCTACGGCCCCGGCCGGAGAGCTGTAAGTGGCCCACTGCGGTGATAAGAGGGGAAGACTTCATTTTCGGAAGGTCGACCTGATGCGTATCTTGATCCAGGGGATTCCCTGCAGAAGACATTAGGACCTACTGATTCCTCTTCCCAAGCACTGCACTACGTGCTCTCCTCCTGCTCGGCTGTTTGTCTACCACCTTGGGGGTCCGTATGTATATGGGGATGTTAGGTAACTAGTTGGTTTTGCATGAATAATACTGGCTTTTGCTTATGAGTTGTGTGTGTGAGCACTGTCGTTTGTGAACCGGGAATCCTTCACGAACCTGGGACAGGCACTCTGCTTTAGAGAACCAGCTGAATATAATATGGCTGTGAATTGGTTTGAGACATTTGGCTTCAGCAACAGGAGTTGCCCTATGGTCCTCTTTTCTTTAGCAGTGTAGGTGAAACCTCAGATGATTTAAATATACCTCCTCCTGTGGTTATTTCCAGCACTAGAAGAAGCTGATCTCTGAAATCAGTGCAAAGATTCCCATTACATTTTGCAGACCTTAATAAAGGCCCAGATGACCTGTTTATCTGTGAAATGGCTGCTGTCACTAGATAGATGAATTCCTGTACATGAAAGAAGATAATAATGGTGATGAGTTTGATCTAGGACCGATATACAGCATCTGCCTTGCTCAAGGAGAGTCTGTGGAAAACCTTGTCTTAAAATAGGGGAATATAACCTCTAGATTTCCTTGTGCTGAATGAAATGAGATACATAAGGTGTAGCATATTTTTTTTATTCCTTTAAAATGTTTGCAAGTTTTAGTATTAAATTTCTTCATTGTATTTTCTTACTAAGCTTATTTCTGTTCGACTTCTGAAAAGGTTAATAAGAAAACAATCAAATTTGTTAAAAGGTTTAGTGGAAAAATGATCATACCATAATTCTTGCAATTTGCTGCAAGTAATTATGTAGGCAAGTGAAATGATTGCACGGAGATTTACAAAACTTGGTGGTGCCAATGGATTTGTCACTGGGAGACTCTGTGGAGTAAAATAGTGTTTTTTCAGAAAGGATCTGCAGCAGCCTCCAATTTGGGTTTTGTCTCCTTTGTCTATAGTTACTGCAGTTATTTTGCCCTTGCAATTCCTTGTATTTATCAGCTGTTGTCACAATTTAGTACTGGCTCAGTAGAAAGTAAAGAAGACCAACAGTTCAAGAAAGGGGTCTCTATTTGTAAAGTGTTTGTCATCAGAGCAGTAGGTAGAAATTCCCAGTTAGGTCTCTGAAATGGATTTAATCTTGCATTCATGAGAAATGAGCAAAGATAGGGCAGTTGCACAAAACGCACAGGTCTCTGTGCTAAAACCTCAGTTATTTTATTTTTATTTTTTTGTCTTCAAGCCACAAGGTCCTAGTGAGAATGCTTTATGGCAAGGTTACAGTGAGAAAGTCTGAAAGCATTATGGAAGGTCAAACCATCCCTGTGACACTCTGAGAAGGGGACATCAAGCGGTTCTCAAGCATTGATGGTGTGCAGCTATATAGTGAGTATGGGGGATAGCTTTTCTACATGAATAGAAAAATTACTTTTAAAAGATTTCACAGAAGGGAAAACAGGACAGATCTTGGTATGGCTTTGATAGGATAAAGGCATTTTTTTTGTCTCTTCCCTCAAAGCTTTCTCTAAGTACAGTGCCAGCCTGGGGACAAATCTGACAGCCTGGGCTGCAGTCAGCCATGCAGGGCACGATTTTGTCTTGACACTGGCTCTTTGCTAGCAGGACTTTCTTGACCTCAATGTTATCTTTCTGAATGCAAGTTAAAGAAGAGAGTAATCTGATCCTCTGAAGAAACAGGTTTCTCCCACAAGTCCTTGCATAGAGCACACTTGCACATATAAAGCTACAGAAAATACTTTGGGAAACCCTTGAAGTTTAACTGGGTGGGAATTGATCCAGAAGAGTTATTTCTTCCTACAGAAGGTAGGAAGCAAGCATACAGGAATGTTTAGCATAAACAGTGTCATGACAAGCTAACAAGGGTGAAAAAAAGAGAAATTCCCATATAGGTAAGCAAGCAAATAGAACTGATGTATGGCATAATACTATTTCCTATTGTAAAAAAAGGGCAGCATCCAGATCCTTGCAAGGCCAAATACCTGCTGTCAGGTCCTGACTCCTTTTTCTCTTGCAGTATTTCAAATATCCCTATTAACATGAAGGAGTTCATTATTGAAAAGAAATTAACTTTTTTTTTTAAAAATAGAAATTCATCAAGTGCATCACTCATTATTTATCTTTATGGTTTGCACATCTGTTGTGCCGAAAATCCTTGCCAAGAACTGATGTCACCTTGCTTTGGATCACTATTCACAGTAGAAAAGGCTCTCTATGTATAGTTCTGGTGTGATGAAATATGTTTAGCAATAAAGCTAAAAAAATCAAATATTGTTTTCCTTAAGGATATTTTTCTATTCATATTGAAGAAATGCTCATGTTAGCATGGCTGTTTTTCATGATGGCATGAAATAATATGATTTTAGGATGTTCTCTACTATTAAACAACCTAATTTGCTCTGTGGGTGTGGCAGCACCTAAGCAGCAGAAACACTGGTGAGTCCTGAATTGCGATGAACAAAAATAAGTACGTGCCATAGAAAGAGGAGTTTGTTATCTTTGATTTAGTGCTACTACTGTGGCTACAGCTGTATTTTGTTTATATTAGCTCTGAAATGTAGCATTAAGAATGTTTATTATTACAGTTATTATGATTATTTTTATCTGCATTTACAACTCTTGTACTTACTGTATGAGCATCTGGGTGAGCTTACAACTGTTTTAAAGACCTTTTCTAATATTGAATTGCTGAGAACTGGTAACAGGCAGAAAACACCTTTATTAATCAGAAACAGTCCATCATCGAACTTGACTATTAACCAAATGCTGCACATTTATTCTATAACTGCCTACAGTAAAACTGCCCAAACTGAAATGGATATAGCTGTTTGTTCCTTCCCCCCCATAGCTCCATAATACTTTGGATTATAAATTTTCTAAGCTGTCTTTTCATCACTACAGAAGATTAATATTTACATATCATAAATTTCCTTTACTACTATGTGATTGACACCTTTCACTTTCTCCTCTAGGACATGAAAACACTGCCTAATGGAAAAGACATTCTCAAATAAGGCTACCTTCAACAGAGGTCTGCAGTTCCTTTCATGCCCTCATTTTATTGATGATTTCATGATTAGAAGGTAGCTTTCATTCAAAGAAATTCTATAATAATTACTTTCTGCTGCCTGCCTGAAACGTATTTATTTTTGTGTAAGAAATAACTCTGAAAGTTCAGTACTTTTGCATTGTGCTAACCTTTATGCTAACCTTTCCCTGATAAGGCATAAAAAAGCAGGTTTTAGACTGTGTTGGAGCTGTCATTCACATTGACTGCAAAGATCCACATTGATTCCAGTAGAGAGAAAAGAACAGAAGAGAGACAGATGAGGATTTAAGTGCAGCATTATACAAAGAACTCCCAAATTTGTATCTTCAAGTGACTAGCGGCAAGTAAAAGGACACTTCAGTCTTGCTAAAACTAAGCATTCAAAGACTAAAAGACAACCCCACAAAAATGATTTCAAGTCATGGCTTGCTTTATTATAATCCCATTTTATTGTCCTCTGGAGACTTCTGTTCCATTTAAATTGTGTTTCCAAGCTTTTCTCTGCAGCTAGAAGGTCTCAGTAATATACTTTAAAATATAGAAAAACGCAGAGACATGTAACAGCTCTAGGAGGTGGGAATCTAGTGGCAATAGCTGCAAGGATGACAGCTGGTATGACAAGGATGCAGTGTGATGAATCTAGAGGGTAAGGACCCTGCTCATTTCTCTAGTAGTGGCATCAGTTATGGAAGTAAGAGATAGGGAAAACATATTAATGACTTATTTCTGTTCCCAGTAAAGGCTTGTTTCTTGGATTAGGTTTTTAGTGCTATGTTCCCTTCAGTTTTCAAAGTTTCAGGTGATAGCTCTTAGAAGTAGAGAACAATTCTATATCAACTGCACTCACTCATGTACTCATACTATTTTTTCTGTATATGACTCTTACAACGGCACACTTTCAGCTGTTTTCCTGCAGACACATAGATCTTGGCTGACACTTTTGAAAAAGGTAAGAAAGGTTGTAAGCATGCCCCATATTTTCTGTTACACTCTAAAGCTTCAATTTCTCAGAGACTATTCTTAAGTAGTGTCTAAAAATCAGGTCTTTGAGAGATCTCACAACTAATAGCTACATTTGAAAATATTGATCTCTGCTGTTAAAAATACCTTATTTCTAATTAATATTCTAGACTCTACTCTTACTCTTCTTACAAAGGGAAAGGAACAAGTACTAAATATAATATAAAGGTTCATTCAGAGTATATTCATGTAAAGAAAACGCAAAGGTCTGAAGACTCTTTCTTTCCATTGGGGGACATAATTAAACTGCAGCAATTCAATTAGTATCCTCTTACTTAAATAAGAGCTCAGGAGTAGCTTAAATAGAAAATTTCATCAGAAGAAATGGTGTTAAATATCTATTGATCAGCCTACAAAAAAATAGCCTAATTCTCATGCTAGCTCATCTGGGAGCACAATGGCTATTAATACCTGACTTGAAAACCACCTGAAATTAGTAAAAATAAACTCCAAAACTAGATTTTGGTTTTCCTCTAGATGGAAAAATGAAGCTTTTTAGACCATAACCTTTCTAACAATCAGAGATAACTAATAGTTTAAGAGTTGCTCAGGCTGTGATATAAATTTGAAGAACAGCTATTTTCTTCTTTCCATGGAGAGCATTACAATGACCAGTGTTATTAATCCTCTTTGGATTTGAGAAGCACAGACATACTTTGCTTTGTCAGACTCCATGTCTTCTGTAGGCTGATGTACTAATAAGTAACTTCCATCAGGTGAAAAAAAACAACAAACCAACATTGCAAAGCAATAATTATCTTCTGTTGTTTAACTTAAACATTAAATATTTCACTTGCCTTATCACTGTAATTTTCACATTTAAATTTTCAATTTTCTTGTCAAAGTTGTGTTCATGGTTCCAACACTGCAAGGAAAAGTTTTACACCCACCTCCTCATAGTTATTCTTTGAAGGTAATTTAAAGCAATTTCACCAAAACATGATTCCTCCTATGCAGTGGAATAGGAAATTCATCAAATTAATGTTATCATTCGTGTCTCGTGACAATGTTGAGAAATGTCTCAAGCATTTTGCTTGGCTTTACAGCTTGTAAAACATTGTGTAGCCTGCAGATTCAAGGAGCAAACAGATGTCAGATGTCACACGCTTACCCATACCTCCACCAAACCACAAGATTGAAGAGCACCCAACATGTACAGATGGTTTTTTAGCCCATTCATTCAACATACTGCACAGAACAGCTGGTCTAGCACAAGGGAAAAGAGTATCATCACTTTATGTTACTGACTACTACAGATTACCACTCAGATTAAATGGGGTAGGAGAGAAGCAATTGAATGTTCCCTTAACTTTCTCAAACTTGTAGTATGTATGTTAAATCAAATAGTTAGGGTGAAATTTTCTGTTTCCAGAGAACCCCAGCTACAGCTAGAAAAGGATGAATGACAGAAGTATAATTATGCAAACCTATTACAGGTTAAGGTTAGCAGACAGAGGAGGAAGACAAAAGAATGAGAGAGAGTCATGATGGCTGCCTGACTTGCTGCAAGCACAGAGGCATTTGGTGAGGAATCTGTCGTGTTTAAAAACCCTATAGATGTGGTACTTGGGGATATGGCTTAGTGGTGGATGTGGTAGAGTAGGGTTAATGGTTACATTCAATGATCTCAAAGATCTTTTCCAACCTTTGTGATTCTATGTAATTCTAAGTGATTTATTTAACTTGGGTAACACCTAGGAACTGTCAATTTGTTTCCTATATTGTGAATCCAAATTGCAATATAGTAATACTCAATATGACAGAGGTTAAAAATTGAGTTCAGGGAAAGACTGATCCATTATTTTCATTGTCAATCATGATTATCATAAACTTTACTGCAAACAGGCCCCAAAGCACAATCAGCTCAATCTCATATCACAATACTCAACTTTTCTACTGAAGTGGATCGTATAAAACCAAAATGTTTTTGCTTCCACTGTTTGGCCTGCTTTCCTGTCAACTAATAGTTCCTGCAGAGTGATCTCAGTTTTTTTGTTTTAAAGGCAATTCAAATGAGAAACATGGCTTAGTTCTTGAACAGCAGTAAAACTGAAGGTTGAAAAGCCAAGATAATCAACCATGGTCCAAGAAACAATATATTCTGAAAGAAAAGCATGTGCTCTTCATGCAAGTGTAATTACTGCTTAGGCTTAACTATTAGTAATCCACGAAAAATTAGAGAGGCAAGGTGTGTTAGACTTGTGGTAATGAGATAGTTGAAATATAATATAATTGGGGGAAAAATGACTCAAAAAATACAGTATTTGTGGCAGAAGAGTTGAATGCTGAGCAAAGAAGAGGAAAAACAATCCTGTAAAAACAGCATACTAAAATCTGCCCAAAACTTTCGTTGGCATGGAAAAAAAACCAAAACAGTTACTTTCAATCAGCAGAATTCCCATGGAATACTTCAGGTATACTGCTGAAGTGCTGGAACAAGTCAGTTACTCACATAGACTGTAGGGATGCAGTTTCCTCTGTTAAGGGATAGAAACCATTAATGTACCAGTTTTTCCAAAGAAGGTGTGGAGCAACAGCCACATGAAAAACAGTTAATAAGAATGATCATGAATTATACCGATGGACTGGAAGGCAGAGTTTTACTAGTGCTGTTCACCAGGCAACTTTTCAAAGTTTGTATTGCTGCAGGATTCCACTGATGAACCACTGCTCTGACCTCTTTTTGACTGAATAACCTACCCTATCCATTTATGCCCTCCCCCACAATACTGGAGCTTTTACTTATACTACTGGGTGGTTTTGAACCAGGGAAAATGTTTTACAGTTCTGTTTTAGAACTTAATCACACCTACTGCATAAGCCATGTTACTGTTTGTACCATTGCAATAGCTAAGCTGTAAAAGACAAATTCTGTTCAAAACTTTGTTGGAATATATTGAGAATAAGGACACTGAAATTTGTGTCATGTTTTGGATAGAATTGGCCCAGCCAAAGCACCTTGATTTATATTATTATTCCCTGAAGCAGTATTTGGCTCAGCATCTCTGGACAGCACTCATTCTAAGCATGAGAACAGTGTATGTCATTACAAATGGCTACAGCCTCAGTAGACAAATTAAAATCTGGAAAGTTAAATGACTAGGAAAAAGCAGTACACAGCTAAAAATGCATTATTTCTACTCTTTGTTTCATTCTTTCGTCTTTCAGCATGGAAAAATAAGCCTACAAAGCTTCAGAATAAACATCTTCATAAGTGAATCATAGAGATGCAGTACAATGTAGAAGGCCGGTTTCTATGTAATAACCCATTCCAGATGCTGTACATGTAATACAAGCAATAGCCCATTACCTTAGTCTTATCCACAAACCAAAGTAACAAAATTAAGAGATCAACATCTCCAAGCCAAGTCTGAAGCAACCAAAACATGAATTATAAGTTACAAAGTATGAGCAATAATCCAGAACTCTGTAAAGTTTTCAACTGCCTTGACATCATTAGTACAATAAAATTCAAAAGTTGGTTTTAGTGGAATATATTCTTAAGAGCTGCAAGTACTACCCTGCTGATTTGTAGTTTATGATAGAAAACTTACCATCATTAGATTTATTGCTCAGCTCTAAGTTGCAAGGATAAAATAGTTATTATTTGCATATATGTAGTTCTTGCAATTGAGGTAGCAAACACAAAGAACAGCTCTAATGGTGCCTCTCCAACATATATCACATTTCTTGTAACACTGATCCTAAGGGTGGCTGGTTATCAGAATGAAATTTGGACAGAACTGCTCCAAATTCCCTCATTCTCAGTCTCTTGCCAATTAAATTGTAAGCTCCAGTTGATGCCTCTTATTTCAGAAGTTACCACCCAAAGCACCAGCTGCCAAAATGTTTATTTTTCACTTTTGTGGAACACACCTGCATGGGTGATTTAAAAACCAAAACCAACAAACAAACCAAAACCCCAGCTAAAATGTGGTCTGAGGCAGATGGGATTCTTATTACTGCGCTGATCATCAACTGAAGTATGGTCATTTCATTCTTTTACCCTTTATTCTTTCAGGAGAGGCTTTCATGCAACATGTTAGATAAATATCATCAGAGACAGGATTCAGTTTTTCTTTCTCTGAATGATATGGATCATGCTCATATACCATCAAATGGTCCATGCACAAATATCAATAGCTCTCTCTTCTTTCATTTATCAATCATTGTTCACTCTAGAAGGAGACAGGTCTCATTTATTGACAGAAAGTGGGCAGTGATCATCACCAGGGAAAGGTCAAAATAGTCCCTTGGTGTTCCAAACAGCATAGAGAACATAAGGAGACACCTGTAGGAATGGACTGATGATATTTGGTTGATCTTTTAGAATAAACAAAATAATAAAAAGGAAATCATAATGATTTTTGGTCAAATCAGAAATAGCTGACAGTTTAGATAATTAGTATAACTGGTTTATTTATGTCTGGCTAATTAAACTAATATTCAGCTAGTATATAGGTGAAACGCACACTTACCAGAACTCATTGAACACTGTCAACAACTTAGCTGTCATGTCTATTTATAAAAATTAATAAGTATACTATATCTCCAACTGTTATAGACTTCATCTGTGAATACACTAATGAATATATACCCTATTTGTTATGGATATTGAAACAATTTTCTGCAAACACCATGAAGTATTTATAAGCTTTAAGGGACATTTAATATATACAGTTATGAGTATTTGCTCCAGAAATCTCGTTCCAGTAATTATACACATTCAAACTGCAAACAGAAACACATGCTGTGACCTTCTGGTATAAGTCCAGTGAACACTGCTTAAATTTCAAATGCTGAAATGTTTGACTGATCTCCCTACAAACAAACTGCAGCACAAGAATAATCTATATACTACTATTTTTTTATATTTTTTTTTTAAACAAATTCTAAATGGGAGAGAGTCATGCTCTATTTCTTGAGAAATGCCAGGGAGGTACAAAGAACTGAAAGTAAAAATTAAACATATTTGCTAATGACTGTTTCCCGAGATCAACATCTTCTGCTGACAAATCTCTTGCAGCTTTTTTGGGGGGATATTCTAGCTGTCTACAGATGACTCAAAAATCAGATTTTATCCATACACCTATCCACTCCTTGAGAAGTTTTTTTTAAAACTAAATTAACTGTTGCAAGACATCGAGTATTTTACAAATTAGTATGCCTGTAGACATGTAAAATGTCACTGTTAATAATTCCACCTCTATAACAAAGTCCAGAATCTTGAGATGAGACTTGGGTGCCCTACACTTGTGTTCAGTTTCACTTAATCTCTCCATTTAGCATCTGTGATCATAGAATGGTTTGGGTTGGAAGGGACCATAAAGATCATCCAGTTACAACTACTCTGCCATGGGCAGTGATACCTCCCACTAGACCATGTTGCACAAAGCCCCAGCCAACCTGGAGTAACCATGAAGCTCTAAAGCTTGTAGATAAATACACCAAGTCAGCTGGTCTAAGAAAAATTACTGCTTCTTCCTAAAAATGCTCTGTACTGCTTTTGAAAACAAATCTAAAAATAAATGTTGTCTTACATTTGATATAATGCTTAAGGGTTTAAGTTTTATGGAGTATTCTTGACAGTTGGTAGACATCTTCAAAACAAGGCTTAGGAGCTAAACACCTGGTTTTGCTAGTGGTTTATGCCAGTACATATCAGGTGATTAGTTTGTAACTACAATGGGATGACCTGAAAGTAATTCAGCTGAAGTTCAGGGTCTGCTTTACTAACTAAGAAGAATTAACAAGAATTATCAAATGTTGCCAATTTTGTTTTCTCTCCCTCTCTCTCTCTTTTTTTTTTTTTTTTTTTTTTTTTTAATAT
>JANIJG010008951.1:0-14759 GCA_024611175.1 Megaceryle torquata | reverse complement strand
GACTAAAGAGCCCCAGGTGTCTCAGCCTTTCCTCATAAGGCACGTGTTCCAGTCCCTTCAGCATCCTTGTAGCCCTCAAGTTGCTAGAGAGGAAGCCTGCTCTCAGTAATGTCAGTCACACCATGAGCCACTTGTGTGCATTTTGATATAAAATTAGCTTTTACAAAAGCAGCCATTGACTTTGGGTGCTTTGCATTCTGGGCGCCCGGCCTGTGAGACCTTAGGTCCAGCTCTCAAAGATGCTGAGCGGTACAGGTTGCAGTGAAGGCCAGGCTTCCTCAGAAAATCAGCTGCACTTAACAGGCCAAGTGCCTCTGATTCAGAGGTAAGTTTTGGAAGTGCTGGCCTGTGTTTACAGAGTATTAGAAGGTCCTTGTAGATGAAGGGAAACAAGTATGTAATGCAACCATATAGTATCTCAAAAACTTGATCTTACATGTCAGTACAGTCTGGTTTTAGAAGTATGATGTATAGACTCTACCAAGAATCTGCTGTATGGTGGCTGAGGTTTTTGC
Organism: Megaceryle torquata; assembly: GCA_024611175.1. NCBI lineage: Eukaryota > Metazoa > Chordata > Aves > Coraciiformes > Cerylidae > Megaceryle > Megaceryle torquata. The sequence goes on along the minus strand of JANIJG010008951.1, from coordinate 14,244 downwards.
TACCTACACTCGTGACTTTAAACCATCCCTGACTGATGGTGCCTTTTCTCTGTGAAATCCCATTTCCTCAGGTATTTTTGGTACTGGCTTTTTGCATATTAAAATCAGCACCATTTAGTACCATTCCAGTACTCTCCCATGGTGTGTTATAAAATACGAAACAGTGTTACTGGAAATGTAATTATGTTGAAAATACAGGAACTCTGTCAGAGTCTCTATCAAATTGAAGTAACATTAAGTAATGCCTTTTAAAATTACAATTAACAGGCATTTCTAATGGAAATCACAGGGAGACAGCAAGTGGTGTTTGCCATTTGATATTTTTAGTTTTCTTCTTTTCTCACCTAAGCCATCATAGGTCAGTGTGTAACAGTATCCCAGTTTGGGGGGGGGGGGGAAAGAAAAAAAAGGCCTCCCATTAAAGTGCAGCAAACTTCAGGTGACAAGCAGTGTTCGTATGCTTTGGAAGAAGCTGTACATAGGTTTTTTAATTTAAAAAGAGAGGACAAGGGGTAAGAGCTTTAAGCTGAAAGAGTGTATGTTTAGGTTAGATGTATAGAAGAAATTCTTCACTATGAGGTTGGTGAGACACTGGCACGGGTTGCTCAGAGAAACTGTGAATGTCCCATCCCTGGAAGCGGTCAAATCCAGGCTGGATGGGGCTCTGAGCAACCTGGTCTAGTGGGAGGTGTCCCTGCCCATGGCAGGGGGTTGGAACTAGATGATCTTTAAGGTCCCTTCCAACCTAAACCATTCTGTGATTTTAGGAATTTGGGATGGTGGGGGTATAGTACAGTTGTGTGTGTATATATATGTATGTATATAGTTTTATGACAGTGCAGTCATTATTTGGGCTCTCAGTTTCTGGAAGGCTGTAAAGCAGGTGCTCTGAGATTAGGGGCACAGTTCCTCGTTATGCATTTGTCACTTTTTGGGGGGAATACCAAGGCCTCTGGTACTACTTAGATTGGAAACAGAATATCAACAAATTGTTGGTCTTTGCTACTTGAGCAGTTTGTTTAAAATAAAGTAAAACAAATGCAAGTGTTTTGACATGGTTGGGGATCCTAGGGGAAGGGGATGGACGTGTGTGTGTTGAGAGAGAGGGATGGCTTTTTGATGAGTGTGAAAGATGAACAATAAAGAAGTGTAATTGTTTGGGTTGCACTCAGATTTGGTAATGGCTCTAAGTCTGCTGCTTATTCCAGAGAGCTACACATCTAAGAACTCTGAAGATGATGAATCCACAAAGGAGTCAAAGCGACTGATTCGAAAACGTCGGCGAAGTATGGACGACTACTCTGAGGAAGAAGGAGAGGATGAGGAAGAGGAAGGGAGGCCTGTCCGCAAACGGCTGAATCGAATCGAAACGGACGACGAAGACAACTGCGAAAATGCTAACGAGGATGCAGAAAACCCTGCTCCTGCAAATAAGCTGCCAGCACCACAAGTTCCTCAAGACAACACCAAGAAGCACTGCTACCGGATAGAAAGCGATGATGAAGATGACTTTGATAACGTAGGGAAAGTAGAGAGCCCTTTGGACTACAGCCTGGTGGACTTGCCTTCCACCAACGGACAGAGCCCAGGTAAAACCATTGAGAACTTGATTGGCAAGCCAGGTGAGAAGACCCAGGCCCCCAAGGACAGCACAGCCAGCGCCAGCCTGGCGCCCAATGGGACAGGGAGCGGGCAGGAGGCAGTAGGGCCAGAGGAAGATGAAGACGAACTTTTGAGAGTGACTGACCTTGTTGATTACGTCTGTAACAGTGAACAGTTATAAGACTTCCATTTTTGTGCTAATTTATTCCACGGTAGCTCATACCAGCGGGCCAGTTATTAAAAGCTGTTTTATTTTTCCTAGAAAATTCTCCACTACAGTATCACTTTTTAGAAGCAAGAATTTCACCAGTCCTGCAGTCTTTCTGTGAAGTGACCAGTTTTGAACTTTGAAGATGAATTGCTGTAAATTCCCTCTCTTACCCCCCCTTCTCCTTCCAAGTCCATGGTCCTGGGTAATTTCACTCACTAAAACCTTATAACAACAAGAGATTTGTATATTTTTGACTTTATATTTCCTGAGCGCATACAAATTTGTGGAAATGGGTGGCCTAAGAAAGCATTCCAAATCGGTCAGGGCCCAAACCGGAACTGGGGAGGGTTTGGCTCAAGGGGTGGGTGGGGGTGTGCAGAAGCACTTGTGCTTTAGCTTTTTCATATGAGATATATATTATATTTAAATGTTCACAACTTAGATTACAAATTAACAGACAGTTAAAAAAATTAATGTCTGTACTGTCGCATTTTGTGAGTTGTAGGTTAACATGCCATAGCTCATTTTAGTAATCACCTTCATGGAAGCAGTTTGATTTTAATACTGGAGGCAAACAGAATTATTAGAGGCCAAGAAGGTACCATAAGCAAGAACTCTACTATCCATTATTACTTGCAGACTTTCCTAATAAACAACCTTTAAAGTGTTTGTACAGTAAAGTGTACTGTAATGAAGTTTTTGACAGTCGAAACACGCTAGCCATAAATTTACAAACCTATCTCATGCATAGTTCATCAGATGGTCTTCGATGCACGGTGTCTAGCGGGAGGACGTCTCGATGTGAAGTTAATCTGTGAGCTGGATGGCATCTTGACGTGCTGCAAACTTGTACAGACAAAAGAAGCCTGGGGTAGCTGCCTGGCCACTTGAGTTTCGCCATCTCTTGGAGTTCTCTGAATGAATGATGTTTGTACAAACGGCATTGACCACAGAATGACAGTGCATCAGAGGATTGAGGGATTTTCAAATAAACCGTGACTGGTCCATTCATGTCCTTAATATCTACTTCAAATTGAAGTAAACAAATGGAACAGTTTTCCTTTTGGAGGTTTTCTGTTTAGGGTTTGTGTGTGGTTTTTTTTTTGTTTTGGTTTTACTTATCTGCCTGGATGTATCAGCAGGTTTTGAATGTAGTGTTGGCCTTTGGCCGTTAGAATTTTCTTAAAATACATTTTAATAATTGTCATGTGATCAACTGATTTCAAGAAGGCAGTATTTCTGAGAGAAAACGCTTGACTCCGAGACATCTCCTCAACTTCTGAGTGGGCATGAAGTGCTAAGTGCTTTTATTCAAGTAAAACAAAAAATATGACTGAAAAAAACCCCAAACAACATGGGGCACATAAAAAGCAGAGCTGAAATATGTTTGGGGTAGCTTTCTGTTTTCTCTTTACTTTGAATTAAGATGCAGGCTGTAGCATTTGTTCATGTTGTAGCACACGGACAGCTCAAACAGATCTGCCAAACATTGAAATTCAAAAAGGTCACATCTATTAATCCTTTTGCTCTGAGATTTGGATTTTTGACTGGTGTTTCTGTCCATTGCCGGCAATGGATGCACCGAAACTGCTGCTGCCACTGAGGAGTGAGTTCTCCATTCCTGCCCCACCTGATTCCTTTCCATTATATTGTATTTACTAGTCAGTCATTAAGCACTTCTGTTTTCTTGTAATAAAACCGGCATTAGGCCTTTACTAAATACCTCTCTAGAAAATCTAGATCCAAAAATTACCTACCTTCTGGCCTTGAAAGTCTTGGTTTTGTTTCCCCATCTCTTTTTCAACAAGTTCTGTCAGAACAACTCCATGACTCTCTACTCATTTGGGGTCTAGCAGTGCATTTATCCTGCTGTAAAACTAGAGTCAGCAGAGGTGGGACTTGCTGCTGTGCTAGGCAAACTTGTGATTTAAAAAAAAAAAAAAAAAAAAAAAAAGAGAAACTACTCTCTTTCTAAATGAGAACTTAACTCCATTGAAGAGTATATGTTTTCCACTTTACTGTTTTCAAATCTTAACAGTTTTCATGAACAGATATTAAAACAGGGTAGTAAAAAGCCACAGAAGTTTAGAATTGATTCTTAAAAGCCTGCGTAGCATTTTAAGCTACCGTAGTGTTTTTCTTTGCTTAGGTGATGCATAAATGTAGTGCTTCTACATTTCTGATATACTCGTGTTTTAAAACAAACAAGAACATACAGCTTCCACTTCTCAATGTTAATACTTGCAGTGCAAACCGTCTGGTTCATGTGCAGCAGCACTGTGCAGCTGATGGTTTCTCGTGTTTTGGCGGTGCCATAATATTTTTTTTGCTGCCTGATGGAACCTTTCAGTATCTGATCAGTGCTGTAGTGAACATTCTTGCTTGTAGAGTCAACCCCCAATGTTAAATACTTAGTAGGCAAGTAATTGTGAATGTAGGAAAATGCACAAGAGTTACAATACTGAATATACCAAACAGGAGAGAACTGAGCACTGAGTTAGGGAGCGATGTAAAAGCAGGAAAGACCAGGAAGCAGAATTGCAGCATTGAAGCTTACGTCAGGAGCGTCGCCTTTCAAAAATGTGAAACAACAAGTTCTTATCAAAGATCACTTTTCAAAGTCACCTTTGGTGCCTGAGACGGTTTCATCTCCCAGGATCCAGAGTTCCTCTTTAGACCAGTGGGAAAGTTGTGCAAGTAAAAACTGCAAAAAACTCCTTAGAAAGTCTTAACACTTTCAAAGTGGTATTTCTCACATTTCTAAGGCTTCCTGCGTGGTGGAAAATGTAGTGTCTCATATTTGGAAAGATGACATTTTCTGACAGGAAGCCAGCTGACTGCTGCACAGGGTTCATGCTGTTACAGTCTCTGTATGTGATTCCAGAGAGGAAGTGTCCTCCTGGTGTCCTCAGTCTCCTCTGTGCTCGTCATGAGATCAGCAGTTAAATGTATTTGAATGGTGATCTTCAGGTGTGCCTTTGGACTAACAGAAAGCTCAAACCACATGAGAAACAGAGTGAAAATTGGACGGAGACTTTAGAGCAAGCAGCCATCGGCTGAACATGCGAAGCATTTATTCCACAAACTCTTGTTTATTCCACACTAAAAGCTTTGTCTTTTTTTAACTGCAAACTCGTCAAGAGTATAACTGATTGTGAATAAAGCAAGTTCCTTCTATGTGCAGTTTAAGTAGCATTGATGAGGGGAAGAACATATAAATCGAGTGGAGGAATGGACCTTTTTGTGTCACCAAGATAAATGATGGCTGTTCACTATCTTGCAAACGTGCAGCTCGCGTGACTATCGGCGACATGAAGTGCACAGTAGGTTTGCTCTGTAAGTAATGAATGTGGTGCGTTAGTCTAATCAGAAGGATGGTGGAGTTAAGAACTCAGTTGCACTGCTCTTTCTGTTTCTAGTTATCGAGTCTTGTAAACTTGAGCATATTCTTGATTTAAAAATGGCAAACGTCATCATCACCAAGCTACCAAAAACACCCTTAGTGTTGAAACCTTCTAGATCAGTGCCGAACAATCAACTCTAATAGTTCGACTTCATACTTGTTGTATTGCATTATAAAATCACTGCATCTTGCTGGGGTTTTTTTAATGAAAGAATTACTCTGTTCTAACACCACTTGAGAGAAACAGAGATGCTTTTTTTCTAAATCGCTCCTTTATGAAGCATGTCACCTTCCAGATTTTGTTGCATTAAAGTGTCTCAGTTACTCTTTATGTAGCGGGAGCTAATGATGTAGTTGGACTTGTTTTCTGTTCACTTCTGTTTTCTAATGGCTGCATCTGAATTCTTGGTGAGAGACCTTACTCAAAGAACCTCAAGGAGAAAAAAACTATGTTCGTGAAAGAAAAATCCAATGGCAGTGGAACGTGTTCTGATTTGTCTTCACATGTATCATTTGAACTACTTTGGTAACCAGATTGCTGCAACTGTTTAATAATTTTAATAGTTCATTTTCAGGGTGTCCATTTTATACCTCTGTTTTCAGGTGCTTATAACTTTGGGATGCTCTTCAATAGGAAGGTTTGATCTAAACTTTCAAATAATTGTTTCAGATTACGTATTTTCACAAACTTCTTTTATGAAAAGTAAATGAGGAATCTTTACAGCACCTGCTTTTTTAATTCACTTTGTACACATTAATTGAAATAAATCACATCAGTAATGCTAGCCCCCAGAACTGCTCTGATGGAAGAGATTTGTATTATCTAGTTCAAAATGGCAATATATAGGTCTTGAAAATTGGTTTTGGTACATGTGCAGTGACTACTATTCACAGACTTGTAATATGGATATAATGTGCAGCGTGCACTCTAGATATGTATTTACATTTGACATATGCTTCCGATTTGCTGGGTGTAGAAAATCCTTAAATATATAAATACTATATAGAAGATGAAATGTCTTCAACCAAGCCAGTAGCTTTATGAAGAAATTTGTGTTTAATATGATGGTGGTGGGCAAACTCCAGCAGTTCATGTGAAGGAGCACAATTCTGCAATTCCTCATTTTTAAAACTTCTGTAGGAGCATTTAGGATGTTGTCTGAAGTAAGGATTTGCAGGATCAAGCCCACATTTGCTGGTAGTCTTTTCTTCCTCCCCTTCCCTAACATTTGTGGTAGGGACTATATCTCACTTAAAATGTTGGAAGGCAGGAAATAAAAAATCTTAACAGAAATGATCCTTAATTTTTTCCAGTATGTACTGATGTCAGAAAACTATATGACTAATTGTTGGTGCTTTACAATTGAGTACCCAGTCTGAGACCTAATGGAGAGCTTTGGCTTCAGAAATATTTATCAATTGAAAATTATTTCTAAAGCTGGACACTGAGCAGTTGGGGTACCGAAGGTTACCAGTCACTTCTGAAAATGCACATCACTTACCAAGCTCTTACTTTAGATTAGTGCGTAACTAACCGAGAGAGTTCCGTACAGCAAAAACATGCGCTTGGGGATTGATTGTCCCAACGCTTCAGAGTAATTTAACTTATTTTGTATATTGCAAAAGATGTATATTGCTTAGTATGATGCTTAAAAAAAAAAAAGACTGTGTACAGCTTCTGGGGGGGGGAGAATAGGACACTCTAAAGTAGAAAAGAAGTTTTTATAATTAAATATGTGGTGTAAAGGCTCCAGATTTAAATGCAATTAAAAGGAAGTCCTACAACTTGGGTTTTTGACTATCATTTTATAAATGCTGGCACCCTGCTTCTAGCCTGAGGAGCAGGAGTGGGGACAGTATAGCAGGTAGAGAGGACGTGTGCTTAATGAAGGCACGTGTGTCTGCAAATATATCTGCTATTGCTACGTATAACCCCAAAGGTTCCTAATGAGAACTGAACGATGGAGTCGCTCTGCTCGTTCAGTTGGTTTACTTTGTGCACTTTGCAGCACTTTGTGTATAGTCGGTCTCACTGGTTCCCCAGGTGTAGACAGAGTCACTTTCTCCTGCTGTTTGAATCCTCATTCAGATAATGGCAGGAGATGGGGAATGGATGGAGGGAAGCAGAACAGAATGATGTGCGTGCAAACCCATGCCATTTGAAAGACAGGTCTTGGACAGGCTCTAAAAGTACTTCTGACTCGCCCTTTAAAGACCGTATTTCCAATGCAAGTTCTCCATTTAGGAGAATCATCCTGATACCCTCCCTTTCTCATCCTGACTTTCAAAGTAACAGGAAAATCTTGAGGTCTCCTTCCTCGAGGGAGTCGGTAACGTTCCATCAGTGCAATGTGGACGTGGAGAAAATTAGGATCAGTCCCTAGAGTATTATGACAGTTATGTTTGCCTCTGGGGACTTTGGTCAGAGTCCTCAGTTTGCTTAACTGTTTGTTCCTGTGTCCCACACAAACTTAGTCTGTTGGAACTTGACTTCAATGAATCTATGGGGATGAAATCCTTTTACTGAAACATGTGATAGGCCTAGTTAGCAGTGCACCATTTGTTAGTTAGAGCAGTTAAAAGTCCTTAATAGATACTAATCTGCTACTCAAGTTAGTGGTAGAAAAGGAAATCAAATCATAAAGCTATAAGCCTTGTTTAGTTTTCCACTTCATACTTGTTACATGGACTCTAAAATCTTGTACAGTATCTTATTCCTAGACTATACTCATCCAAACGGTACCCCTCCCCCAGCTCGCGTTAAAAGGATACATAGGTAAGGCCAATGCAGTTGCTTGTTCCTACCTGCGTTTCACAGCCAGGAGATGGTGTGTGACTGTTTCAGAAGTGTAATGTCACCGTTCTTGGTGTGCACAACGGTTCTCACATAGGCACAGACCCTGTACATCGGGTGTATTCAGTGTCCCAGGTAACACAGAACAGGTTACTTGCTAGCAGAGCGGTTATCCTCCAATATTCTGTGAGAATTACGTCAAACCTGCCAGATAGGTCTCTTAAAATTTAAGGTCTACTTATAGGAAATACAGTTTGTCTTACTCCTGTGTGCTGTTTGCAAAGAAACCTCGAGTTCCTTAAAAATGGTCTCATTCACAGTTGGCCTCATTTTTGTTTTCTTTAAAGAGTTAACACAGTAAATTTCCACAAGCTGAGCTCTTTACATAGAGTTTAACCCTTGTGTTTCTTGAGTCCTGAACCTTGGGTTGTCAGTCTCTCTTCAATCATGACTTGCTACAATATCAAAGGGAGAGGACCGAAGGGACGCACACTGTGTGTGTGGGGGGAGGGGGCGGGGGGAGATACGTTGAAAAAACTGGAAGTGTTATTCTTGTTGCACATAACCCGGGTGGTGCTTTCACTGTCTTTTCTCCCCCTACCAGTAATATCACGTGCATGTAAAACATGATGCATTAGAACTTTTTTAAATGGAAGTCATGGTGGCCTCAGTGCTCAAAGGGTTAACTGCAGTTTATTAACAGCTAATGTTTTTAGATTTGCAGTACGCAACTGTTTAAATACTGTATTCCTTGTAAATGAAGTAAAAAAAAAAAAAGAAAAAAAAATTGTTAAGGCTGGTGCCAATATTTTTGTTAATGAATTGTTCAGCGTTGTCTCTCACTACAGTCTGGTCAGAACTCTTTGTGTATAAGCTGGGCCTGAAGCCATTTTATAGCTTGTAGGCCTAATTGTGTAACTTTTCTTTCATAATGTTTTTGTTATAATATCTACTGTCATTTCTTTCATATAAATATGACATGTAAATTGTCATAATAAAAAAAGAAAACTGAAATAACTTGATGTACAAAGTATAATGTGTATTGAAGAAGCAAGTGCTTTTTAATGGTCATCACACGTGCACGTGCATTTCCTTTTTCACTTTTAAAGCAAGCACTGAGTGATGGCTGCTGTGTATTGTTCCAGCCCGCGGCGGTGCCTCTGCCCGCCACTGGAACGGAGAACTCCTGCTTTCTCCTAATTTTGTTATAGTAGCTCAACTGACAAGAGTTTTTGTCGCTGTGACCAGCTCTGGCTGGCAAGGGGGGAAGAGCTGATGGATTTATTTTTGCAGTCATGGTAATTTTCTGTCTGTGTTCCACCTTCTATGTAATTTTTTATATCTAATTCCATAGCGACGTTGCAGTCACTTGACAAAAAGCAGTAGCTTGAAAGAGAGTTCAGTGCTTGCCTTATGCAACAACGTCCATTTCATTTGCTCTTGGAGTTGTAGAATTGCTGAATTAGTGGTGAATTCTTAATAGTTAGGGAGAAAATCTACCAGGTTGTTATCAGCGTTTGCTTGCAGGGTCATACCTGGAGCCAGCACCGTGCCCAGCTGGGCTGTTCCAGCTCACATCTGCAAGGTTTCCATGTGGTTCTAAGAGTCTGTCTGTTTAGGTCCCTGGCTGGAAGCCTGCAGAGCACTGTAGGTGCAGATGTTCTAACACGTAGCTATGGCAATGGATGCAGATGATGGTTTAGGACTTTTAACAGGAGAAATGGAGAGAGAAATGAAGAAAACAGTGGCTTCTTTCTGTGTCAATCACTGAAGCCTGTCAATCTGTTTTTTTCTTTGAATGTGTCTGTGGTTATAGTTGAGCTATGGTGTGGTCCTGTAGTGATGAGCAACTGCTGTGTAATCCATCCTATTGTTCTAAATGCAATGCCAACATTTTACATGTGCATTTTTGCTGGATTCTGGGTGTTTTCAGTCAGAACCGGCCACCTTACATGCGCTGTGCAGTCAGTTCAGAGAAACAGGCTCCCCTGGGTGTTGAGTCCTACCTTCTGTCCCAAGGTGACAAAATCACTGTGTGCAAATACCTGTTCCTCGCCATTGCCTCTAAACACAGACCTGGTTGACTAAACCACTGTTGGTCATCCCATGTTCAGGCATTGGGGGAAGGGTGTGTGGATCCCAAGTAATTTTTTTAAGCTCTTACAGCTGAGGAAAAGTGCTTCCAAACAGGGCTGTTCTGTTTCGATCGTGAACTTAATACCTGCCTACCCACTCTGAACTGCTGTCAGATGCAACACTCGCTACTGGGGTATGAAGTATCTGGATCTTGCAAGTAAGGAAGATGGGGATTTCTCCTCCTTTCTGACACTGCAGCCTTAAAACCAGCTTCTCAGCCTGGGTTTAAATCATCCTTTTTTCCTATCTTCTTTTGGAAGAGGGTGACATGACACAAAAAAGACTTACACTTGTGGGCAGGAGACATGAACTCTGTATTGCTCCACTGCAGTGGCTTTGTTCCACTCCAGTCACTCAGAAATTTTAATTTAAAAAGACCTAAGACCTAAGAAGTAACTGATTTCCAGTGAATGATAGAGGTGGAGGGCTCTCCATGGCCAACATGGACAGCCCTGTTAGGTAACAGGCAATGGACATGAGCAGGGATATCGATTTATATCTAAGTGTGGTGAATGGCTGTTTCCATGTATTTGCACCTCTTCCCACAAGCTGCTGTATTTTGATCTGTTCTCATGGATGAATCCTAAAATTTTGTTTCCAGCTGAGTGCTTGTCTTAGCGAGGCAAACTTGGAGGTGGTTGAGAAACTTCCTCATCTCCTATTGCCTCTGTTGGCTTTTTCAAACTTCTCCAGCAGTATCACTCCATTGTGGAAGTTGCTTTGATTTTGGTCAAGGTGGTTATTTGTATGAATAAGAATTATCTGCATAATTAGAACCCAAAATAGGTAAGCATAGCTGAGGAGCTTTTCAAAACATTTTAGAAAGCTCAGCCTAAAAGAACCATGTTCTGTTTCTCATTCTCCCTGGTTTCTTCACAGGTTTGTTTGGTGGTTTTGGTTTTTGTTTTTTTTCTTTTTCCCAGAATGTGCTGCTTTGGCTCTTTGCTATCTAAGACTGTAACCAGAGAAGGGAAAAATTAAGCCCTAATTCTGTTAATAATTGGCTTGTGCTTGTGAGAGCAGGGGTTTGCACACAGGCAGGTAAATGACTCCTTGGAAGTAAATTCAGATTGATAAAAGAGAAGATTAAAACCCATGACAACAAGGTTAACCACTGCATGAGCTCTGGGTGAGTATGTTGCTATTGCATTTGCCAACCTGAAAAACGAGGGAGATGCTCACAGGGATGCTGCCTCAGAAGGAGTTGTCGGGAGCATCCCGAGAGAGATGTGCTTCACGGCTGCAGACTGAATACTACCATTTATTGACTCTCCCCGTTCTGGTGTAACCTCTGCTTCTTACTGCAATAGCATCTGTCATGAGAGGAACTCGCTCCAGAAAAGGATGTAAAATGAGGAGAAGAAGCAGGGACAGTGCTCATGAGGGGACCTCAGCTTCCCTGCTGCTGCAATCCATTGTCCCAAGGCTACCCTCAGCTCCCTGATAGCAGCTCACCAGCTACATGCCAGTAGCATCGGGCTCCTGATCCCAAATTCATCACTGCTGAGGGAAATCAACTGGATACCCATCAAGCAATTCAAGTACTCGTGACTTTCTCTTCTCCACGTGTACCACTGTATCCTGTGCATCAGGCACTGGGTGCTCACCATGCACCTAAAATTCCCTTTCCAGCATCTGACGGGTCACGGAAAAGCTGCTGTTTGTTTTCCCCTTTGTCCCCTGTCTAACAGAGATTTATGTGCCAAAATAGGTGTGCTTCTCAACAGCTGTCATCGGGCAGTAATGTCAGCGATCCCTCAGCACTCCTCCTGGCTTCTCTTTTCCAGAAAATTAACATTTTACTCCAAAACTGCCGGAGACAGATGCTCCTGCAACACAGATTGCAATGCTCCGGAGAGGCCGCGACTCCCCCTGAAGCACACGGACGTCCTGGGCTGAAACACCATCCCCTCCTCTGGGGCTCCGCGGTGAGGGGCTGTCCCGGTCGGAGCTAGAACAGGACCAATCCTCTGTCCAGGGGGTTTACTTCTCAGCGTTTAGCGTCCCGCTCAGCCCTGACCCCTGGCAGAGGGAGGCCGCTTGAGGAGACGGCACCTCCCGCTGCACCTCAGGCCCGCCCGGCCACCGGCGGGAAAGGTTCGAACATAGCGCAGGTAACGGCCGCTCAGCCTTCTCGCACTATAGAGACGTGCCTAGAGAAGCCCGGCAGTGAGACGAGTTCCGCTTCCGGCGGTCTGTCAAGGCAGTTCCGTTTCCGGCGGAGGAGGAAGGAGGAGGAGAAGGAGGGGATGGTGGAGGAGGGAGGCGACGGCGGCGCCATGAGTTTCCTCAAGCGGTTCCCGCCGCCGGCCGAGGGCGTTCGCCACCAGCAGGCGGATACGGAGGTGGTGCTGGCGGGGCGCTCTCTGGGCTCCGGCACCCTCTACATCGCTGAGAGGTGACGGGGGTGGAAGCGAGGGATGAGGAGGGTTACGATTCTCGGGGTCCCCGTAGGCCTTGGGGTGCCCTGAGGGGGTGGGGGGACCTCCGTGTGAAGGGCTGCCTCGCGAAGGCCCTCCCTAACTGGGGAGCGGTGGTTTTGAGGGGTGTACGGTTCGGTCAATAAGGAATAGGTTGGGGGGTTGCATCCAGAGTATAGGGGTCAATGGCTCCATGCCCAGAGGGAGATAGGTGACAAATGGCGTCTCTTAGGAGCCCATGCTGGGACTAGGGCTGTTTAATATCTTCATCTGTAATACAGACAGTGGAGTGCAGCCTCAGCAAGTTTGCAGGTGACACCAAGCTGAGTTTTCACCCCCGAGGGATGGATATACTGATTACAGGGACCTGGACAAGCTTGATAATTGGGCCTTTGTGAACTTCATGAGGTTCAACAAGACTAAGTGCAAGATCTGCACCTGGGTTTGGGCAACCCCCAGTATCAACCCAGGCTGGGGGATGAAGGGATGGAGAGCAGCACTGCAGAGAAAGACTTTGGGGTGCTGGGTGTTAAAAGCTGGACAGGAGCTAGCAACGTGCACTCACAGCCCAGAAGCCAATGGCATCCTGGGCTGTATCCAGAGAAGCGTGGGCAGCAGGTCAAGGGGGCGAGTTCTGTCTCTCTGCTTTGCTCTCATGAGACCCCTCTGGAGTGCTGGGTCCAGCTCTGGAGTCCTCAGCACAGGAGAGACAGGGACCTGTTGGAGCGGGGCCAGAGGAGGCCACAGCAATGCTGGGAGGGCTGGAACCCCTCTGCTGTGAGGCCAGGCTGAGGGAGTTGGGCTTGTTCAGCCTGGAGAAGAGAAGGCTGCAGGGAGACCTTCTTGTGGCCTTTCAGTGCTTAAAGGGGGCCTGTAGGAAAGATGGGGACAATCTTTTTAGCAGGGTCTGTTGTGACAGGACAAGAAGTGAATATTTTAAATTAAACAAGGGGCGATTCAGTCCAGATGGAAGGAAAAAATGGTTTATGCTGAAGGTGTTGAGACCCTGACCCAGGTTGCACAGAGAGGTGGGAGATGCCTCATCCCTGGAAACATTTTCAGGTGAGGTTGGGTAGGGCTCTGAGCAACCTGCTCTAGTTGCAGATGTCCCAGCTCCTTCCAGGGGAATTGGACTAGAAGACCTTTAAAGGTCCCTTCCAAGCCAAACCATTCTGTGATCCTAAGGAGACCCTGTGGGCTCTCCTGAGAGGACCAACTTGTGGGGGGCCTTCCCTGGGGGCTGGTGGAGACCAGCCTAGGATGTATCAAGAGGAGTGTGGCCAGCAGATCAAGAGAGATGATTCTCCCCATTACTCTGCTGTTGTGAGATTTCACCTCGAATACAGCGTACAGTTTTGGTGTCCCCACCATAAAAGGGACATAGATCTGTTGGAACGAGTCCAGAGGAGGGCCACAAAGATGATCCAGGGGCTGGAGCACCTCTGCTAAGAGGACAGGCTGAGGGAGCTGGGATTGTCCAGCCTGGAGAAGAGAAGAGTCCAGGGGGACCTTATAACTGCCTTCCAATACCTGAAGGGATCCTACAGGAAGGCTGGAGAGGGAGTCTTCACAAGAGTGTCCAGTGACAGGACAAGGGGAAATGGTTTTAAACTGAAGGAAAATAGGTTTAGATTGGATCTTAGGAAAAAGTTCTTCAGTACAAGGGTGGTGAGACTCT
>JANIJG010008950.1:0-11012 GCA_024611175.1 Megaceryle torquata | reverse complement strand
ACTCTGCATTTAGTCTCTTCCTGTGCAGCAGGAGCTTTAATTTCCCCAAAAGTACCTGAGTTTTCACAGTTACCTGTAAATGGTCGTGCTTATGTCTTAAAGATTTCTGCACTTGAGCATGTAGAACTGCAGCCTGGAAAAAGTACTAGGATAATGGGGTGGTTGATAATATTTGTCAATTGGGGGGTGGACAACGCCCACTAAACCAGTGTGGAGTCATTCCCTTCCCAACTTCCACTTGTCAATTTTGCAGGTAGCTACCTGTGCAGCATGATGCCTTGTCAAAGGCTGAGTCTGTAGGTGCTTCCTTTCAAGTGACCAACACCCATCATTAAATGCCTTCTGTAACTTCTAGCAGGCTAGAACCCTGAAGGTTTTCTCAAACTGTAGTTAGTCAAAGAATACTCCTATAAAATGGATCACTACGTAGTCTAAATGGTGTCTCAGCTCTATAAAAGGTGGAGAAATACTACCCTTCTCAGATTAATTCTATTTCTGATAAGAACACTTAAAAGCTTGTTGTGGCTCAAAGCATTTCTTTGAGATAGAGAGGTATATTGGTTTGTCTGGGATGGAGTAAATTTTCTTTGTAGCTCTGTATGGTTCTAAGCTTTTGGGTTTCTAGGAAAAAAAAAAAAAAAAATCTGGGAACACACCCATGTTCTAGTTATTGCTGAGGAGTGTTTGCATAGCCTCAAGGGCTTCTCTGTTTCTCAGGCTGACCTGACAGCAAGTGCGCTAATGGTGAGCAAGAAGTTGGGAGGGAACACAGCTGACCCAGGCTAACCAAAGAGATACTCTGAACCATATGATATTGTGCTTGGCAATAAAAGCTGGATAAAGGAGGGATAAGGGGAGACATTTGAAGTAATAGGCATGATGAAGCCCTGATTTTCAGGAAGTGGCTAAAGATCTGCATGCTGATGGGAAGTAGTGCATTATTAATTCCTTGTCTTGCTTTGCTTCTGTGTACAGTTTTGCTTTACCTTTTAAACTGTATCTTTCTCAACCCACAAGTTTTCTTGCTCTTACCTTTCTGATTCTCATACCCATCCCTCTGGGGAGTGAGATAGCAGCTGCATGCGGCTTAGCTGACAGACAGGGTTAACCCACAGCAAGAGGGTAGTGAGGCTTTGTGGTCCTGCCTTGTTTTAGTTCATTGTAATTTTGCTAAAGGCAAAAATTACCTGGTTTTGAGTAACCTGGAAAGGATTCCTTTCACTAATAAAAATGTGACTTTCTAGTACTTCCCTGAAATGTTTTATAATGACTGATACAATCACTGTTGAAACCAAATGGTGACATGTTTTTAAATGATCATCTAAATAGTATTGCTAAAAACCCACAATTGATGCTAATCTCTTAGATGACAGGATCTATATACAATTAATGAAATTTTGTTAGGGAAATAGCTACATTTTGTGATTTGCCAGAACATCCCTGTGAGGATGGAGATAGTGCCTTGAGCAAGTGTCAGGCTGAGTTTTGTTAAGAAGCCTACAGCCTGTGAAAGCTGCAAAGATAGTGGTTAGTTGCTGACATCTGCAGTTTGACTTTCAAGTCCTTAAATTTTGTCCACATAAATATGCCTGGCCTGAAATATTACTGGGTGTTTGGGACAATGAGAACTGTAGTCTTGTGCATAATTAATAAAACAAATTACTTTTTCCTCATCCGAAATCTGTAGATTGCTGTTTAGGATGACACAATTTTAGGTTGGAGTTCTCTTTTCTCAAAGAGAAGCTGATGGTTTACAAAAACCCAATAGGATTAAAATAGCAGTAGTCACTAGCTTCATTCAGTCAAGAATGACTCTCGGGGGCAGAAGGAACTCTGTACAGTACAGTCTTCCTGATTAAAGGCTTAAGTGCTTTAACCCTTGAAAATGATCTTAAATCTCTCCAAAGGAAGCCATTGTAGTGCATTTCTTAGCACATGCATGTCGTGTGGTTTTTGGTTTCCTGATACTCAAATAATGTCTGTTGGGTTTTAATTAGAAAAATACATTGATTCTAGCTGTCCAGCAAGTGTCCTTGAATATAATCTTCTACAAAATTATTTTTCAGATTTCTCTCTGTCTTCTGTAGCAAATGACGATAAAAACGTGAAGTGGCAGTGTAAGCCAGAAGTATTTCCATGTGAAAATCAGGATGGAAATAGAAAAATGTCTCCATGTGGGAGGAGATTTATATCTATAAAGAGGTCAAGAGACTCCTCCCCACTGAAACTTGTAATAAAACTTGAAGATTCTGATGAAGAATGTGATCTTGTTGTTGATGTGCCACCACAAGCTATTAAGAAAAAGACAAGAATATGTGGGAACTTTACAAATGATAACAAGAAGGAATGGTCTGCTGTAGTATGTGCAGAAGAATTGTGTAAGAGTGCTGTAGCACACAATCCTGTCTGTACAGGAGAAAAATCAGGAAAAAATATTGTTTTGTGCAAGAACAGCAGAAGTTTAAATAGCTCTAAAAGATTATGCAATGTTTCTCAAAAAGCAAATATTTATTTTCTTAATGTAAACACTGATACATTGAGGGATAAAATAGATCCCCTTCCTTACAGTGAGTATAAACATGTGTCTTCAGTTGCTCCTATTGAGGTAGACATAAAGAAGGGAATTCTGAAGCAAGGGAATGCAGAAACAAAAAAAATGGTTGAAGCATTTGTTCAGAAGCATTCTCATGAAGACAGCAAAAGAGTACCACACTCTATCTTACGTACTGGTCACTCATCAAAAGATGGAACCACAATTGAAAGACCTTATAAGGAAATAAT
The DNA here is from genome assembly GCA_024611175.1 of Megaceryle torquata. Lineage (NCBI taxonomy): Eukaryota > Metazoa > Chordata > Aves > Coraciiformes > Cerylidae > Megaceryle > Megaceryle torquata. The sequence goes on along the minus strand of JANIJG010008950.1, from coordinate 8,231 downwards.
AACAAATACAGAGGAAAGTCAGAGAATAAAAGAAAATGCAAGAAATGATACCCCAGAAGATACATATCCATATCCAATGTACTACTTAAACAAGAAAGAAAGTGAAACAGTTATGCTGAGTTCATCTGCTGAGAATGTAGAACACAGTGGGGAAGACACAGAGGATTCTGAATCAGACGATCCTTTAGAGGAATGCCGGAGAATTTTTAATGAGTTTGAAGAATTACAAAAGAAGAATGGTGATAAACAGGTATTTTGTTTCTCTTTCAGTGCCACAGTTTTTTCTGAGCATATGAGATCTTGCTTCTGAGCAAGATGTTACAGTCTAATTCAAATACTTTTTCTAAAATATGTGCCATGCTTAAATATTTGAACCTTCACTGCTAGTAGAAAAAGTCATAATGAACACTTAAGGACTCTCCTGTCTAGTTTGGCAATGGGTGATCTGTATGTTTCCTGAAGTATAACACTGCTCTGAATAGCTCCATGCCTTGGACTTGTCATTTAATTTTTTTACTCTAATATGCAGCTGCTTCAGACTTTGCTTATTAATAGTCTCACATCCTTATAAAAAAAGTTCAAAACCCTTCTGGACGCTTTCCTGTGTGATCCTGCTCTGGCAGGGGTATTGGAGTAAACAATCCTTCAAGGTCCCTTCCTATCCTTAACAGACAGTGATTCTATGATTCTGTGAAATGTTGGAACTTTGAGTGCTATTGCCTCAACTTGAAGCACTGTGGCTTAGCTCTTTTGAATGTAAAGTAACTCTAATACTGATAGAATTAGAATTTTCCTGGTGAGTTTGACTAAATATGCAGAAACACTGGAGTGAAAGACTTGAGGATATTACTGAAGTCTAGCGCTTTGTAACTTGGTCTAAATAGTCTGTTCTTGTTTTTAATAGACTCATGGAGGAAACGTAGATCTCAATTTATTAGAAACCAAAGTAAGTATTTCTAGACAAGAGAAGAATTGCACACGTGGCAAAATTTAATGTGTTATACTCTTGTAGTAAACTGATGGTAAACATAGCTTTACTTAATATCTAGACTCATACTGAAGTTCAGGTTGGCTAAGTGTTGTAACCTAATTGTGAAAACACTTTTCAAAATTAATTGGAACAGATGTCTTAACTATTCTCTTAAAAGTTGTAGAAAGTACTGTAATGCTTAGAGTTGGTTTCTGACACATTTGAAGCGACTGCTTCTCAGGGCAGATGAGTATTGTAAAAGTTTGGCATGGAGGCTTGTACCACAAGATTGCAGATACAGCACTTGGAAACCCCAAGTGTCTGTTGTTTTTTCTGCTTTTAGAGCACTTTAGGTGGCAATGCTAATAGCAGGCATAATTCTTTAAACGTCCTCCACCACCCCTGAGCTCCTTCAACTTGGTGTTCTCCCAAGGACAGTAAGCTGAGATCAATCTGATAGTAAAATTCAGTTTTAAGTAGTGTTTTCACCTGAACACCATCTTGCTGCAATTTGGAACTGCTTGAATGTTAACTCTGGTTTTGTGTGTACATCAGGTCCATAACAAAAAAGAAATGGTGCCTTTCAAAACATCTCCTTGGCAGCAGGGTCATGCAGAAGTTGAGCAGGCACAATGGGAGTTTGCAGCTGAAGTCAAGGGGGGACAAGCCGTTGTTGCTACAACTTCTAAACAGAAGAGAACTACATCTGGACTGTTAGTTACTCAATTTCAAAGCACTGGAGGAATGGGTATGCCAAACTGATCAATAGAATTAACAAACTAAACTTTGGTTTGCTTTTGTTATACATTGCTTGAATGTGTTCATTTCATTGTGGTGAATATTAGCTGTGAGTTAAATGATGGTGAGCACTTAGCTTGTGCATATAGATGCCCTCTCAGTCTACATGGTCATATTTTACGTCTTGGTAGCTGTAGTGGAAAGAGGACAAATACTGCTAAGTTCTTTGAATATGTACAGTTTTGATCAAAATCCTGGAAAACAAATGTTTTTTTGAAAGTCTGTTGATACACAAGCTGAAAGAATAAGAAAGGAAAACTCATGAGTTTCTCCTTAGTACTGCTATCAACTATTAAGTTTCTATTCTGAAGCATTCAGACCTTCTGAAACAATTTATTAAATACTGTAATTTGAAATTTGTATATTATTCTCCCTTTAAATTTTCCTTCGTATGTGAAAAATCGTGGATTAGAAATTGTTTTCAACATTTGATACTAGTTAAACAGTGTTTCCCCTCTAGTTGTTCTACTGTCCCTTTAAATGTGTTTACAAAGAAACCTGCCTAGCAATGAAATTAATAAAATACTGCTTCATAGTTTTATTCATGTGTTTTTATTACAGACCCACTAAAACATCACAAAATTGAGTCATTCATTCATTGAGTCAGCCTGTGTATACACTTATGAATAACAGTAAAATATATAGTGATGCAAGTAAAGTTAAGTGGCCTGTCCTCAAGGGTGGCTTCAGAATCTCTTGACAAATTTTTATTTCTACAATACGTAGCTTTCCTGGCCTTGAAAAGGCAAAGCAACATTCCAAGACACCTACTGATTGCATTTGAAGATGAGGTTAGAATGGTGATTTTCCTGACTTTCTTGTTATCATGCTTGTTTGCAGGGGAGAGCAAGGGTCCAGGGTTATGTTTAAAAATCATAGCTGTCAGAACTTAAAAATAGCTTTTAACTTGACTTGTGTGGCTGCTTTATTCTAACGAAGTATGATTTCAAAAATACTGGAGAACACTTTGCATAAAATCTGTTGGCAGAATTGAAGTCTTAATGTGTTTTCTGACATTCCAGGTTTGCTTTTCTGTGTTAGTTTACTTTCACCCTGCTTTAACAAAGGAGCTGTTGAATATCTGTGTTTTGGATTAATGTATTTTAACTAATAAAGTTTATAGTAGAGTTTAGATTCAATCTGTATGTTCTGTGTCTTTCAGACTCTTCAAATTGTCTTGAAGTGCAGCCCATTGAAATCAGTAGTGGTAAATGGCCCATACTACGGGGAGGAAATGCAGCCACAGCAATGCCCCGTGAATGTTCTGTTAGGTCATTCAAAAGGACTATTCCTGTGCCACATAAGGTAGTGTAGAGTTACTGCTACAGAATTTGGATATGTGAATGGGAACATAAGTGGAAAAACTGCTATTCATGTTGAACAGTATGTTACAATGTAGACCCAGTCATTTGATATACCAGTATAGTTTTTTTAAAGAATACTTGCTTCCTGTGTGCTTTAAGTTATATGTTATATGGATTGTATTTTCATTTTGCTTGGTTGTACTAGCCAGCACTACACAAATATAAGCTAGAAAATACATAGTGTTAATAAAAGTGGTTGTGATGGGAGAATTAAGTACTAGTTTGTTTTCATTCTAAGTCATGAACTCTGGGTTCATTTTTTCCCTTAAAACTTCCTGCTCTGTGTAGTGGCAGATGATATCTGATGAAAGGCTTTATTGGACTTCAAGAGAGATCCTTATAAATTAGAGGGCTTTTGAGTAACTTGTCAAAAAGTTAATGTAAGCATATTTTGTTAGTGTCAATCTTGCTTTAACTTTGTGTGGCAGAGTATAGTAAGAATAAGTTCTCAGAAAAATTACTCTAACACTGCTTTTTTTTTCTAAAGCAGAGGTCACTGAAGATTCCTGAGGTCAGAAAAAGTTAGAAGATCAGAGTTCTGCTTTCTAATTAAGTCAAAATGTTATGGTTTCAGTCTGTTCAGTTATTGACAATTTTCTAGAATATTGAGTCTGGATTAATTTACTTCACATCTCCAGTATGTACCTTCTTGCCTCCTAAACTGCATGCCCTAGTAATGGTGAGACTAGGTTGTGACAATGATAGATGTTGCCTTTATGCAAACACTACCCTCTTCTTGGTAGTAGCACACACACTTAAATGTTGCCCTTAAAGGATCTGCCTTAGTGAATAAATGTAGTATAGACATATTACTCCTCGTTTTATACACATAATGCATCTTTCTGTTTGGACTTTAGTGAGTGTGATGGTATCATGGTTAAACTAACTTGCTGTCATGTTTTTAAATGTAGTGATTTTAAATTCTGTGCTTTATTTTAAACTAAGCACAGAATGTCATAAGCAAAACCTCTGCATTGCATTGTCTAACAAAGCTTATAGGTTCCTAAAAATAAACTCTTTAAGTTTAGTTCTTTGGGTCATTAGTTTATGCTGTGAATGAAGTACTGCTTGAAATAAGGGCTGCATGGAGAGCATGGCTTAAGTCATAACTGAACTGCTAGTGCTTGCTGAAGGAGTGAACTTTCTTTAAGGAAAGAGAAGTTAAAATAGTTCTAATACCTCACATAACTTTAAGCAAAAAACTACTTTTTTAATTCAAGCAGGGAAAACCTCTATAGGTACTATTTCTTGATGGCTGTTTCTGGCTCCATGTCATATGTAACTCCTGCTTTCTGAATAGCTATTCATCAGCATTTGATTATTTTTTGTTGTTATCTTAAGTGAGCAAAAGAATACCTGAATTGGTTTCAGTTCTTTGGGCTATCTGCTGCATACTGACCACAATAGTATGGCTTTTGTTTGTTTTTATTACAGCCTCCTACTCGGAAAAGGTGCTCCATTCCAGAATCACAATCCAAAGTACCACTTGAGACAAGACAACGATATGTCACTTGTTTTCTTTCAGAATGCTTCAAAATTTGTAGCACAGTGAATGAGGCTTTTAACAAGGTTTGTTGTGTTTTATATTCTTTACAATTTCTCTTTTGAATTAAGTCAGTAGATATTAATCTTGCACAATGTATTGTTGGTGGGGGGTGATTAATTTAAGGGAAATATTTCAGGCTCTTCAGTAAGCAGAGGTGAAAATGTACTTGATCTTATACTTGCCATTATCGTTGACTGGTTTTGATTTTCTCCAAGTGAAAGCATTTGTCTTTAGCACTGCTAATTAGCTTCATAAAAGACATGCTATTTTAGTATTAAAAAAAAAAATTTCACTTGGAAACAGAAAATAAAAATGTTCTTGTGAATACATGAAACTTCCTGGAATGTAATGACTCTGAGATCTACTCAGGACAGTAGGAACATGTTTGAAGGGCAACTATAAATCTCTCAATCATTTTAAGCCTTAACTTCACATCCACCAAGAGCTACGCAAGCCAGAAGATACAGTCTGACAGACACAAATATCCCAAGTTTGACCTTTAAGTGATCTAAATTTCTTGCATGATGGAAATCAAAAGAATTTATGGAGATCTCCTGATAAGACTTTGTGCGTGAGCATTCAATATAAAATTAATGAGCTTGTAAAATATTAGATGTTGCTATTGTGCTATTTACTGTGTGTTCTATATTATGCTGCATACTTCAGTATGCCTGACTTTTAATTTTCATTAAGTAGTTTTCTACCTTCCCTTTAACTTCCTCTTGTTATTTCTCAGCTTTGTTAATTCACCACTTTCTCTTTTCCTTGGTGAAAAGGTTGTAACTTGTGAATTGTACCTGCTGTAATGATTGTTACAAGGCATTGTTTGTGCCTCAAATGAACCTCGCTTCTGTTGAGAGAAAATAGTGCAAGTAGTGAAATAAACCCAGAAAAGAATCACTTTTCTCCTCCCATGAGACTAATGAACATGATCCTTGAGTATGCTTTTTCATAGTTAAATGGTGGTGTATGTTCCTTTCACTTATATTTTACAAATCTACAGAAAGAAAATTAAGGAAATATTTACTGACCTAAGAAAGCAGTAATCCAACCTTTGAAGCAGGATCAGAAATAGCTATCTATAACCACAGGAATGGTTACCCCAAGAGTGTTCGAATTACCCCAAGGATTAAATTAGAATGGAATTTATCCCCCCCCAATAGATCTTTGTTTCATAAGTACTGAATTTCTTTCTAGATGTCTCATCCATCTGACTCTCTTGTAGTTCTTCAGAGTTGTGACACTAGTGGCATGTGTATCTACCTCTAGGCTTAGAATCTCAGATTCTAAATGTCAGTGCTTTTTATAAAAAGTTACTCTACTAACACTCGGTAATTTTCTTTTTTTCTGAATATAGGCCCTGATAGAAGAGCAATCTGTTTATGATCGTTCTGGCAGTAAAAAAATGTACCTGAATTTTGCTGTGAAGACTCTCAAAAAACTGAGAGATGAGGGTAGCTTCATTTTTCAATTAAGATTTTTTTATATGGGTTCTTAAGTGTAGGTATTAAAAGAGCAGAGAAACGTCTTAAGTTTTATTTAGTTTAACTTTACTAAAGATTTTTGCATATTTAAATCCTTTTGTAGAAACATGTCACTGAAATAGTGATGTCTTGATTTAAAAATATTTGCTTTAACAGAAAATCTAAAATTGGGAAAAAGTGCTAAAAATGTTTTCCTGCATTCAGGGCAACTTAGTAACAGCAGATCTTCTAGTGGCACTGGATCCATGAAGTCAGAGAAAGAGAAAGGTAAAGAAAGGGGAAGGGAGATGTCAGTTCTCCTCTATCCTATAAATGACCTTCTTTCAGCATGAAAACATTGCTCTGGTTTTGGTCATGCCTTATCTATTAGCCCATGCAAGGGCTTCCACAGAGTTGTGTTTGTATCTGAAGGCTCATTCTTAGGGGAAAAATGTTGAACTTTTGTTCTCTTTTCAAAGAGGCAGTTCCTTAGTACTGTTCTGGGAAAGCAAGTGAATTAACATCCCTTTTGCTTAATCTATTTATTTTGAATAATGTTTCACCTCTAATGACTTCTAATTGCTCTGAGGCACAAGTGTATAGCTTTTGTATGTAAATTATAGTGCACAATTTGTCATTTCAGTTTTGGCCTATTTTGTAAGTACTAGGATATTTTCTAATTACATTTGTTGTAAAATTGCTTAAACTTTGGATTTCATTACCTTTAGGTTTTTAGTTGTCTGTGTTTTCATTAGCATTTACAGGTGGTGCTCTGTATGAACTGTTAAAACACTATCTTCTGACTGAGAAACAGTTGAATGAAAATAACTTCCCTCGACCAAATCCTGAAAAAAGTGGTAGTGCTATACTTCCTGGGGTTGTAAAAGCTGCTGCATACAGTGGTAAGTGCCTGCTAGACTGCAATAAAAAATAATTGAATTTCAGTCGGTGGTTTACATGACAGTAATATGATTTTATTCCTCTGTATTTGTTAGGTTAGTGTTATGTATTTAGTGCTTGGACTACAAGTAAATTTGCAAGCTTTTATAACTATACCATGAAGCTTCATAGGTCCTTTTTTTTAGTGTAATTGAAGAAGTTGCAGATATATTTGAATTTCTTATTGTGCAATAAAGGACCTTAACTTTTATACATGGCTACTCTCAGGATGCAGCTTATCTATCGATTGTTCTTGTAAATACTGTTTGCGCTATATTTTTATAGTTCGGCATATTTTAACTATGACAAGCTAGCTAGGAAAATTCTGTCTTTTTTTTTAGCTTTCAAAAGAGTGTGCTGTAGGTGTGGTGAAATATATGCTGTTTCTTCCTCTGGAGAACATAGACGTAAAGAAGAATGCAACTATCATTCTGGTAGACTATTGGAACAAAAAGGTAGGTACCCTTGACATTCAGTCTTGGTGGAAGCTGTTAAAAGTTGTAACATCTCTTGTGAAAACTGAACAAGAACAGAGTATGAAACTGTGAACAAGGTTCAGCTGAGATACATTTTGCTGTTCTTTTGGGAATGTGGCTAATTAGTAAAGCCTGTTTTCTCTGAATATGCCATAACTTTAGGAAAGCTGATGGTGATAAAACCACATGGGAAGAAAGTAGAGAAATGTGCATTCTGTGGCTTTGCACTGACTTTAAAGTGAACTCTATAATTTTTTTTTGACACCTTAAATACTTAGAAGCTACATTAAACATTTCCCTCAGGGAGACCCTTCTAAACCATGCTATAACTTTGTCTTGCTCATTTGTTGTTTGTTTGCTTTTTGTTTTCATTAAAACCTTGTCTCAGGAGGGAATGATGTACATTCCTTTGTCTTGGCAAAGGCAGGACCTGTAGGTTGGAGCTGCTGATTTTCATAGTGCAGTCTTGAGAGAAAATGAAAGAAATCTGAGAGTAGGAGTGAGTATACTGATTTGTCTTTGCCATTGCTATTTGCTGCAAAACCTGCTCAATTTTCAGCTTCTCTTTTTGGCAGTTCCTGGTGGCACGGAAAAACACTACAGCTGTTGTGGGAGAGTAGCTGGGTCTGATGGATGTCAGACGGCAAATGTAGGAATAATGTTCTCAGAAGTTTT